>JASKGM010072310.1:0-15886 GCA_034509205.1 Ceratonia siliqua
AAGTACTTTTGAGCATGTAAAATTATTAAAAATGACATATAAAAGTGCTTTTCAGAAAATTTATGAAATCTTTTAGGTGTATATGTGTTTAAAAAGTTTTCTCTCTCTTTTATTAGACCGGATTATTTTTTAAGCATCAAATCTTAACTTCTAAAATAATCAATTTTTTTGCTTTTTTTTAAAAAAACACTTTTAAAAAAATCCCATCCAAACACCCGATTTTCAGAAAAGCACTTATTTTTTTAAAAATAATCTGCTTTTTCCAGGGAAAAAGCGGATCCAAACGGCCAGCTAGTAAATTAAGGCTTGGATTTTTTAAACATTCCATCATTCTCTGCTTTCTTAATGTTGTAAGTTGTGTAGAAAAATTGTAATGGAAGTAGGAATGGCAATTCAAGCAAGTAGTTTGTAGACTTCAAATATTAAAATTAGATATCTAAATTGATTTTTAAAAAAATTAAATTTAGCCTTTGAGAACTTGATATTAATAGATGGAAAAGATATTCAATATTTGTATATTGTATATAATAATTATAAATAATCATGTATAAAACGTATTGTATTATATATCATAAACTCTATTATTTCCTTTGTTAGATAAATAATTTTTATATATTACTTAGGTAACTAACAATTGCAAAAGGTTAAAACTTCAAATTTTAAAAATCTTTTCAATTGCACTTTAAAAGATAAATCTAGGTAATTTTTTTTTTCATATTCTCCACCTAATACTCAATATTTATTGCCCAATACATTACCCAATATTTATCTAAGTTTTCAAGTATTTTGAATTTGGGTATTTTGGATATATGGTATTTTAGGTAAATTCATTCTGCCAAGCATAACTTGTAATATTGGTATAGTCACTTCTATGGATCTGAATCCGATCATGACCGGTCATGTGACACATTGTGGTCATCCATTCACTTTGAACGGCCACGATATGCCTTTAATTTTTTTTCCCACCCATCGTGGTCGCTCATAGTAAATGAACGGCTATGATTTTAACATGATCAGTGATACGTATGATGATTCATAACACATGGGAGAAAGGCCACGAAGGGAACACAAGAAGCCGGAGTATTTGAGAGATGATGAGATAGAGAGAATGTAAATGTGTAACAATATAGTTGGTTAGTAGTGATCAGAGCAGTTATGTTGTTTGTTGTTAAGAGTTGGTTAGGATGGAATCCTATAAATACATGAATGAGCATTGAGAATTGGTAATGAAATATAAGTTTTCCTTTCCCTTCTTTCTTCAACATTCTGGAGGCCCTTTGTCCTCAAAATAGAGTCTTTCTCTTGGTTAGCTATATCAATTTGGTGCTTTCATTGAGCTCATGGCAGAAAACACTCATTCGAAGGCTTCCTCGAAGCATTTGGAGTATGCTTTGGCGAAGCATCACAATCGGTATTGACGGCGAGAGTTGATGAAATTCTCACCAAGATCCCATTCTCCAAACGTGACAACCTCCATTGTTGACTACTTTTGATCCTTTCGAAGTTTCAAATTCATCCACAGGTTCGTCATCGTCAACCTCTAAATCGTATATCAAACTAGATGTTCCAAGATTTAATGGTTCAGATATGCTCATATGGATCTTTAAAATCAATCAATTTTTTAAGTATAACAATTCTGATGAATAACGAATTTCAATTGCATCATTTCATATTGACGGACCAACATTAGTTGGTACTGGTGGATGTACCAGAATTCACAAATTACGTCATGGCCAAGTCTCCTACATGCTTTAGAAATCTGATTAACGCTGTTTCAGTATTAATATCCATGGGACTCGTTGTTTAAATTGACGCAAGAGGCTTAGTAACATAATATCTATAGGGGTTTGAAGTACTCGCTATACCGATTATTGGATTGGCACCGTAGTTTTTGTTAAGTTGCTTTGTATCGGGATTAAACGTGGACAATCGTCGGGAGGTTCAGACGTTACAACTAGTATCGTTCTCTCAAGGTAATGGATTATCTTCAACAGTATCGCTCAAGACCAGTAATCACAGTGCATAAACTAACACCTTTAAACTCAGCCGCACCTTTACCTCCATTGCTTTTGGCACTGCCGACTGAACCAGCGTTCAAACAATTAACGTTGGCGGAGATGGCAGCGATACGTGAGAAAGGTCTATGTTTTAATTGTGATGAGAAATTCTCACCATTGCATAAATGTCAATCTCGAATGTTCCTATTGATCGCTAACAAAGATGACAGGTTAGAGCCATTACTAGATACCGGGTGAAAATATTGCAATTCAAGTAGCTCACTTTGAGGACAACTTGTTAGGGGAGGGAGTGGCTTAGAGAAGTTTCTTTGCTTCTCAGAACACTTGACACAAAAAATAATCAAGGTAGAAGGCCGGATCCAAAGCCACAAGGCTTAAGTCTTAATAGACAGATGGAGTACGCATAATTTCATGCATGCTAAGTTGGCCTGTTTCTTACAGTTGCCTCAAAACTTCGACCCAACCATTACAAGTACTTGTGGGAAGTGGTGAGAAATTAATTAGCCATCAAGTGTGCAAGTAAGTGCCTTTGGTGATCGCTGACGTGGAATTCCATGTAGATTTCTACATCTTACAACTAGGAGGAACATATTTGGAATTGGGCATCCAATGGTTGAATTTACAGGGCCCGATAGTCACATATTATTTTACTACGACAATGAAGTTTTATTGGCTAAGCCAAGAAGACCAATTAACAGGAATCACTTAAGCCCAACTTAGTGAGATTTTAGGCCACCGGTTGAGAAGGTTAGTTTCAAACAATTATTTGGGCTAATGCTTCTACTTGCATGTTGGGTTAGTTTCAAAATTAGGTGCACAATTTCAGTTGACTAAATTGGCCCACCCTGACCTAGTTATCCATCGTCTTCTTGACCATTATAGAGCTCTGTTTGAGTTACCTTCTTTATACCACCAGTAAGGAGTGTTGATCATCGTATCCACTTGTTACCACACACAACGTTGGTGAATGTGAGATCATATTGGTATCCTCACTTCCAAAAGGAAGAGATTGAGAATTAAGTCCTCTAAATGTTGAGTTCGAAGGTGATTCAACCAAGTAGCAGTGCGTTCTCATGTCTAGCATTACTCGTTAAGAAAAAAGATGGCACATGGAGGTTCTGCATCGACTACCGAGCATTGAATACCATCACGGGGAAATATCGTTTCCCTATCCCAAGAATCGATGAGCTATTAGATGAGTTAGGGGATGCTCGATGGTTTTCCAAGCTTAACCTTCGTTAGGGATACCATCAAATTAGAATACATGAACCAGCCATTGAAAAAATGGCATTTAAAACCCATAATGACCACTATGAATTTTGAGTAATTCCATATGGCCTTTGCAATCCACCTGCCATGTTTGCGGCGACCATGAATGATATGTTTCGTCCATATTTAAGGAAATTTATTATTGTCTTCTTCGACGATATTCTAATTTATTGCTCGTCCCTTATGAACATTTGGTACACCTAACTCAAACCTTTGATTATTAAAGTAAGGTTCATTTTTTCTCAAGCCATCAAAGTGTCTATTAGCTCAACAACAGATAAAATACCTTAGGTTATCCACACCGATGCCTCTTAGTTGGTATGGCATCGTTTTGATGTAACAAGATTGTTTCATTGCTTATTTTAGTAAGCAATTTTTTCCTCGCATGACTTAAGCTTCCACTTATATATGTAAACTCACAACCATAACATCTGAGGTAAAGAAGTGGCGCTAATATTTGCTTGGTTGCAAGTTCACCATTGTCACCGATCATCAAAGTCTACAGGAATTATTAACTAAGGTGATACAAACTCTGGAGCAACAACATTACTAGGCTAAACTGCACGGGTTCAACTTTGAGATTTAATACAATCCAGGTTGAGCTAATGCAGTGGAGATGCACTATCACGTGCATGTGACGAAGCCACCACAGGCCAATATTTGGTGATTTCTATTCCACATTTCAAATTTTTGGACCATCTTTGACAGGAGGTGTTAGCTAATGAGGAGTACCAATCATTGGTTCGAGACATTACTTTCAATTCGTTAAGTTATGCTGGGTTCCAACTGAGTACTGATTTATTATTCTTTCATGGCAGTATATGGTTTACCCAAGACTTTAGATTACAAAACTCTCAACAAGAAAAAATTTCATGAAACACTAATTGGTGGTTGCTGGTTTAGCAAAGACACTCTCTAAAAGCAAAGCGAATTTTGTGTGACAGGGGATGCGACAAAATGTTTTGGAATTCATTCGAAAATGCTTGGATTGCCAGTTGACTAAACCACTAAATTGGAAACCGATAGGCCTACTTTAGCCTTTGCTAATCCTTACTCAGCCATGGGAAGATTTAAGCTTGGATTTTATTATGGGATTACCACCATTTCAGGGACATTAAGTGATTTTAGTCTTGGTTGATTGATTTTCTAAGGTAGCCCATTTCAGCATATTACTTGCAGTCTTTACATACAAAGTTGCTATGTTTTTCATCAATCTCATTTGAAGGTTACATAGGCTTCCTCGAAGCTTAGGGTCTGACAAAAATTCAATATTCCTCAGCCCTTTTTGGTGTACCTTATTTCAGTTATCCAACACTAAATTGTTAATGAGTATTGCTTACCATTCACAGTCGGATGGTCAAACGGAGGTCACAAATGACACTCTACAACAATATCTCAAGGCATTCATTCTTCATAAACCAGTAGCACAGGGTTAGTTTTTGCCTTTGGCAGAATGGAGTTATAACTCCTCAATACACTCTGCCACGAGGTTATTGCCATATCAAGTAGTTTATGGACAACCTCCTTCATCTACACCTCAATATGTGACAGGATCCGCAATGTTGGAAGGCGTTGATTAATTGTTTTCTTCTCAATAGGAGGTATTATGTTTGTTATGAAAGAATTTAACCAAAGCATAAGCCACTATGAAAAGAAACGCAAATCAACATTGTCAAGATGTTGAATTTCTTGTCGATGATTGGGTTTACGTAAGGTTATGATCTTACCCTTCAATTATCCTTGTCTGGCAAAACTCATCCTAAGCTTTCCAAGAGGTACTATAGGTCTTTTCAAATAGTCGAATGCATTATTCAAGTGGCGTACATGCTAGCTTTGCTAGTACCCTCCAAAATTCATTTTGTCTTCCACTACTCCTTACTTAAACTGGCGTGTCTACTTGAGCCCAGCATCAAAATTACCTTACCTATTGAGGCCCTTGAGAATCAACTTGCTATCAAGCCATTGGCTATAGTCAGTTTTGAAGGTTAACTGTTCCCTCGATCCTTCTAAAACATTATTGTTGGTGTAATGAAAGGGTCATTTACTAGATAATGCTATGTGGGAGGATTAAGAGGACAATCGAACCACATGTCACCTTGAGGATAAGGTGAGTTTTGAAGAGTCGAGGGATGATACTATGGTGATTCAAAACACATGAGAGAGAGGCCATGAAGGGAACACAAGAAGCCAGGGCATTTGAGAGATTATGAGATAGAGAGAATGTAACTGTGTAACAATATAGTTGGTTAGTAATGATTAGAGTAGTTATGTTATTAGTTGTTGAGAGTTGGTTAGGATGGAATACTATAACTACATATATGAGCATTGTGAATTGCTAACAAAATCCGATCCGTACTCCACTTCAATGGTATCAACCCCTAATTTTCATAATGCTCATTAAGATACTATATATGTCTCGGTCAACAAAATTACCAAACTTCACTTTTGTAAATCTCATAGTACCTAAAATTTATTAAAACTACCATTAAATTAGAAAAATAGGCTTCAAATCACCAATTACCTCAAAACCCTAGAGGGTTGAGGGATTTGGAAAAAGGGATATAGCAACTTAGGTGTTATTGGAGAAATCTACCACTTCCCACGATATATAAGAATGCTAACAGCTCTTTAGACACTGTTGATAGCTTCAAGGCCTTTGTCATACCTATCCTTGAGGGAGAAAGCTTTGTGAAGGATGTGCTAGTAATGTCAACTCAGAAAATTTTTTTAGGTTTGGAAGTGGCCACCTATAAGAAGGGAAGTAAGTAATTTACTAATTGTTTGAGAATTAAAAAGTCTTGGTAATTGATCCTTATGGTTAGGAGATTTGAAAATTCATTTTTAAGGAATTTTTAGGAGACTTTAGGTCATTTGCTTTAAGGTTACAAGTTTGGAGAAAACATGAAATTTTTAATTTTGAACTAGAACTCAAAATCCAACTTTTGATCATTTGGAATTTCTAGTTTATTTTATTTTATTTTTCTTAGATACAAATGGAGGGTATTCCTTTGTTTACATTTATATCTTAAAGTAAGTGGAGAGTAAAATATAAATTAAGGAAAAGAGGACATTTACTCAAATGTAAATAAGTTCTAGGGGTTCTGAATCCATCATTGGGTTAAGTGAGTTGTATCCTACATCGCTTAACCAGCTTGTTAAAAAATTTCTTATAAGGAGGTTCAGGAAGGCCGAATTTATAGAGAAAATTAGGGATTTCTAGTAGGTAACTCATGGGCTGTGCTAGGGCAAATTGAAGAGGATTCTAATGTAAGATTTCATAAAGTTTTTACTCTTAATCTTTATCTCTCATTATATTCCTTCCTTTACATCATTTTTTAAGGGTTTTATGGTAAAATTTAGGGTTCTAAGATTTTGAGGGTCTTGACTATTGTTGGTAGTTCAAGAAAGGTTCTTATGTATTATGGTGAGTTTCCTAACCTTTATGGCTTAATGTCAACTTACAGTTTTGTTACTCATAAATTTTGAGTTTCCTAAGTATAAACCTTAAACAAAGAGTTTCACATTATATTAGTAAATCGATTTAATGGGAGGTATTAGCTTGTTATATAGACCCTAATAAAGGTGTTCATGGTGTTGTTTTAGCACTTTGAACACATGGTGAAAATTTAGTATCCTTAACTACTAATAACTATGTTTCCTTAGGTAAGTGGATAATCTTACTATCATCTAGAAGCTATTATATGTTACTTAAAGATTTTTGTTGAATAACATGTTTCTTACACCTTTTAGAATATATTTGAAAACCTAAAAATTTCATATTATGTTATTATGGGAGAGCTTGGTACTTTATGAATTATATGGATTAGTTTGAGGTATAGTTAAGTATTTTCAATCACATAAGTTATCTTGAACCTACTAGACTTGTATAATGTTTAGATACACTGATTAGATGATATTTTCTAGTTTTATATTATGCCTGGTTGTAAAACAAAGATTTTGGAAAATTTTGGATTTTGTTTCGATCTTTGATTTATTATTGGTAATTTTTATGCATTGGGAAATTGAAAATTCTTTATACTTGGGAACCTTAAGAGAATGTTTTGAGGCATGTTTTATGAAATGGTTTATATTGGGACTTGATGAAAAGCATTTGAGTATGATTTTCAAATGATGGAACTTGAGTTATTGTTTAAGGCATGTTTTTGATAACACATTTATGGAAATCAATTTTGAATGTTTAAGTTAATATTTTGACACAAGATATGAAACATATTTGGAAACCTAAGAGTATTTCATACTAGATTTCTTCTTATAAAGATTTGTGAAGCACACTTAAGCCTATGAGTTCTTAAATCTCATTTTGAATGATTTTGGATGATCCTCAATTCTTCCTGGGGAGGATAACTGGGTGTACCTAGGTCAGATGTTCACAACCGGTGATGAGTCCTACTTATGTTATATTATGTTTTTTTTCTAATGATTGATGAATTCCATTGTTGACCTTGAACTAGAGTGGTTGATGAGTTGCCATTGGCATTATTGATTCTCTTCAATGAAGTTGATGAGTTACCTATTATCATTATTGGTTTTCTTTGGTGATGAGTCCCAGGGAGTTTGGTATTGGACGTATTGGATGGTATTCTTCCTTGAAAAGATTGTGGATCCCTAATTACTTATTGTCATAATCTTTAAACAATTGAGATTATCTAATGTGGATTTTTTGTTAAAATATAGATGTTATGAATATTTCCAACAATCCCTTATTCAGATTCCTTGATGAATGAAAGGAGTTTTCTTGAACCTTTGAGACTATCTTAAAGTAATTAGTGAAAGTTTGTACTGAGCATATGAAATTATGTATAATTGTGTGTGTGCATGCGTGTGTTTATATATATATATATATATGTTTTCACTTAGCTAATAGTAAGCCATGTCCCACACCCATTGCGTCTGACTCAGAGCTCTCTGCATATGATGGTGCTTCTCTCTTTGATGAAACATAATATTATAGCATTGTTGGCACCCTTTAGTACCTTATTCACACACCAAGTCTTTATGACTCATCCTTGAAACTTCTCATGATTTAGATATTATTCAAGTTCAAACATCTGTTGACAAATCTAAAGAACAACTTATTAATTGTTCTGGTAAACACATGCTTGAGGACTAGCTTGGAAAGTATTATGGTGTTTGATTAGGGTTGTGTTCATGCATTGTGGAGTCACACTAGTTAAGTTATAATGTGATCAGTCAATTGTTCATGCACATGTATATGTCACATAAAAGTTGTCTGTAAATATTTTTGGAGTCTTATTCATTTTATGTAACTGAGATGGTTGTTCGATTGAAACTACTCTTTTAATTATTATTAAATATTGCATGTTAAGGCTTATAGGAAAGGGATCCCTAAGGTCCTCAACCTACATCGGTCACGAACCCTAAGGTTAGTTGTGACAATGTCCTAGACTAGAAAACCTAACACATGCAGAAGAAAATTTCAGTCAACTCTTGTTCAAGGGTAAAAAAAACTATACATTTAAGCTTAAATTAGGCTCAATAGTTGAGGGATAGCTTACCTTATTGTTTAAGGCTAAACAATTTACCTTATATCTTCCTCAAACCACTCTGCCTCCCTCCCTTCTTGGGTTTCAATCCAAAAAGGTCCCCATGTAAACCAATTCACTAAAAGTCTACAATATCAAAATATAAAAAAAAATAGCAGAAGCAAAAAATTACTAACCTCCAGCCATAGCAAGCAGATGAATCATAAACTTCTTTACGAGTTCTTATAATCCAGTGGCAGTTAGCCAGTGATGGTAAAGATATATGAATTACATGAATTAAGGGCGCAAAGATGGATCTATTTATATACTTCCTTCCATACAGGAAATTAATAGTCCTTTAATTAAAGAGACAAACCATTTTTTCTTGAATAATGGCCACTAAATTATCTGTTACTAAATAATATCATTAAGATTAATAATAATATGTTAATTGTGAATTAAAGACCATAACGAGAATTATTTAACAAACTGTTATAATTCTAATGTTCTCCTACTTGGTCCAAACATATTCACAAATCATACCACTCTTAAATTTTTTGTTTAAACAAAAGAAATAAATCACATGAATCATGGTGGTAAGTTTTATATAAGCAAGTATCACCTTCCACGTACTACAATGTAATTGTCCTTCTTTGTAAAAACCTTTTATATGGTATTTTATCTTTTATGAATTAGCCTTATATGCTTATTTTGGGTCTCCACAACAAAATATTTCTCATTCCCAACATATAGAGTCTTGACCAACGTGATACGATGGTTTTGCCTTTAGTATATTAAAGACCATAGTGGACATGAACACAAGTCCATATTTCATCAGGATTTCGATTCTACCACAAGCGAGTGCATAGGTGTGAGTTTAAGTTCATAGTAATGGTATTAACTTAAACTTGATTTTTCACTTGATTAAATAAAGTGACCAACTCTATTCAGTGACTGTGAATATTGTTTTTGTTTCATCCAAAGATACATATCTCCCTTGCATAACCTTTATGCAAATGTATCTTAGTTCATTAGAATCTCGGTACCTTAATAGCCAGAATATAAGGCTTACAAAAATAAACTCTTTATTTATTTATTAAAATGTATAAATTATTATGTGATTTGTGAATAAACTTGCTTTCCAGGGCGGGTTCCAAACTCAACATTGGCAACTAAACACGAGGGTTGCGCTCGTTGCGGGACTTAACCCAACACCTTATGGCACGAGCTGACGACAGCCATGCACCACCTGTGTCCGATATTCCTAACTATCTCTCACTTGCCATAAAGCAAGTATGACATGTCCCTAACCCCTAATCCTTTTAGGTGATACTTTCTCTCAATGTGTTTGGCTGCTTTGTGATTATGTGGTTCTTTTGAATTAGCTATAGCTCTACTATTATCACAGTAGAGAGTGATAGACTTATCTGCATCTAAGACCACCTCAAGATCTTTAAGGAACTTGTGCAGCTGAACAGCTTCCTTTGCAGTTTCATAAGTTGCAACATATTTCACTTCTATGGTGGAGTCAGCAATGCAATATTGCTTTACACTCCTCAAAACTACGGCTATACCACCTAGAGTGAAAACTAAGCCTGATGTTGATTTCCTTGAATCGACATGAGATTGGAAATCTGAATTAGTGTACCTGATTAGAACCAGGTTACTTCTAGAATATAGCAGCATGAAGTTCTTCGTCCTACGAAAATACTTGAATATATACTTGATTGTAATATAATGTTCCATGCTAGGGTTTGATTGAAACCTGCTGACTAATTCAACTGCAAAGTAAATGTCTGGTTTGGTACAAAGCATGGCATACATGAGACTTTACACAACTAATGTATAGGGAATCCATCTCATTTGCTCAATTTCCTAAGGAGTCTTGGGTGATTGCTCCTTAGAAAGCTTGATTCCATGCCTAGAGGGTGTAATACCTCTCTTGGAATCCTACATGCCAAACTTTGTCAACAATTTGTCAATGTAGGTCACTTAGGATAAAGCTATTTATCTATTCTTCCGATCTCTTATAATTGGATCCTAAGAACATAGTTAGCTTTCCCTAAATCCTTTATTTCAAATATTTGATTCAGCCATTCTTTTACTATAAATAACATTCTTACATTATTCCCAATAAGTAGAATGTCATCTACATAGAGTACCAGGAAGATAATCTTACTATTTTGTATCATTTTATAGACATAAGTATCACAACATGACAGCTTGAAAAAAGAAAAGTCGTTACCTTAAAGCGTTAAAAGGGAAAAACACAAAGATAAAAAAACAAAATGGAGTCACCACTAATTAGTTAAAAGAATAATTGGGATATTTTAATAACCACACATTGGCCTTTGGAACCAGAGGAAGAGTTTGATAGTCTAATTACTAGTAAGGAAGATGTTAAGCACATCACAACGTTCATCCTTAATGATGGTTACCCTTGATCATTTGTGCTTACGTAATTGCCTGCGTACCCCAATAGGAATCAAAGTCTACGTAGTTTAAGATTGTTTTGATGAGAATTTGTCTAGGAATGATATATGATTTCATCCCTAAGACGAAAATTATTTTAGATAACGTGAGAGAATAAATCTTTATCCAAAATCTATGGGTGAATTAAGACAATATAGAAAAATAAATCTCCATTTAAAGCTTGACAAAATGGGAAAACAATTTTCCATATCATGTTTATGAGGAATTAAGACAATATGGAAATGTGAATTTCCATATAAGACTTAACAAAATGGGAGAACAATTCTTCACATAATGTTTGAGGAAACCAAGACAATATGATAGATTAAATCTCCACATAAAGTTTGACAAAATGAGAGAACAATTATACCCATAATGTTTGAGGAAACCAAGATGATATGGGAAAGTTAATTTTCACATAAAGATTGACAAAATAGGATAATAGTTCTCCATATAATGTTTGAGAAGGAATGGTGATACTTGAAATCACCTTTGAAGTCAAGTGGATGACTTTTGGAGTAATTAAAGAGAAAAAGTGTGCATCTTAGTTTATTTGTAAACAATTCTTGAACAAAAGGACATTGTCTTACTGAGTTCATTATTATTTCTTGTTAAGCCTTTGGAAAATTTAGGCCTTAAACCCATTTGTTTATTTTTTTAATCAAAATGTCCTGAGAGAATATCTAAATTTATTATGAAAATCCATCCCATTTTTATTATGTAAGGAATTGATTTGAAATCATTTCAAGAAGCCTTTGGAACCTTTTCATGATCAAAATTCAGTTTTAATGGAAAAGGAATTAAGAGTAGCCAAAAAAAATTATCTCATTTTAACATATAGGCACTTGTTTAAAATAAATTATTTTTAAAACCCTTGTTTTATTTTAGTCTTTTTTCTTAAAAGAAAAACAAGGTGCGTAGAAGACCTTTCAATTTATTAGTAGGAGATTTACAAATAAGTAAAACAACCATAAAAACAAACTAAATAAATACAAAACAAAAAAAATAACGAAATAAATAAAATAAAATAATAAAAAGAGGGATGACTTATGCCTTACAAACTAGGAAAGGGGAAAGAACAATAATCAAAGTAAAAATAAAATAAATATTAATAAAAAAGTATGTACCCATAATGATAATTAAAATAGAAGAGATAAACTTCAACTAAACAAACATTAAATTAAAAAACAACATGCACCCAAAACCATAGCAAAGCAAGCAGAAGTCTCTATTTGGGAAAGTAATTGAGTTCAAGAGCCAAGGGGGCATTCGTGTCTCATCACAATGGAACATTTTCCACATATTGAAGATGACCATCAAAATTTGTAATTTTCAAAATAAAACAATACAAAATAAAACATAATCCCCAACTGACTTTCAGATTTCTAAAAGAAGGGTACACATAGATGAAAGAAAATCCTCAAATCTCCACTAAAAGACAAACCCAAACGAATAAAAAGATCAATAAAATGGGCACCATAGACCGGATTCAACATGAAATAGAAAGCAAATTCAAATTAAATAGTAAATGACAAATCAACCTAATAGAGTATAACAATTTCGTATTACTAAAATAAAAAGATTCAACACAATACAAATAAGGACACTGGTAAAAAGAAAGATAACAAAAGAACTTCACTCCCCCTCAAAAATGAGTTTAGGTTTATTAATAACAAGGAAACATATTCATCCTAATATAGAGACAATTTTAGATTACTTTATGACTAGTTTCAACGAAAACAAACTAAAACAACCCTAAATTTTATAAAGACATATTCAAACAACCAACAAAACTCTTCAATCTAGACACAAAGACCCTTCTTTTTTCTTGTGGATTCCTGGGGTATTGACCCCTGGGATCCACCAGTTACCATAGCTCCAAAAAATTCATACAGTAGAAAAAGAAGGCAAATAACAGATAAGAATGAGCTTACCTCCCTGAAGAAAATTTGAACAACAATCCCAAGCCTGTAATGTCTCCTTCTTCACCCAAACGTCCCAACAACAAGCTATTCTTCTAAATATTTCTTTCCAAAATCGATCCCCTTCTCTGTCTTCATTTCTTTGTTTTAAAACAAAAGAAAAATATCAAATCTCGGGGCATTAAAGGGTAGTTCGGCGAATAGGGGCTGTGACCAAGGGTATCAAGGTACAAGGGATTGCAGGGTAGGGGGCAGATTGCTAAGCTTGTCGTGCATATGAGTGAGAGAAAGTGAGAGAGAATAAGAGAGAGAGGGGCGGTCACTATGTCAGATAGTAAAGTGGCTTGTGAAAAAAGGAAAGAATATGAAAGAAAAATCTAGTATGAGGCGGCTACTAGTGAGAATGAAGGAAAGAATTAGGTTTAGGCACTGAAACAAGTCGAGTTGGACCAAGTAAAGGGGTTAGGCATAGTGTTTAGGTTGCTAGGTGGACTGGATTGGCTTAATGGGTAGATTAGGCCAAGTGCTTGGGTTGTTAGTGATGTGGCTTAAGTGACAAAACACAAAAAAAGAAGAAGTTGGGCTTGTGGAATTAGCCTGAAGAAGTGGGTTGAAGAAAGAGGCAACAAAACAAAACAGGAAAAAAAAATTAAAGAAAGGGTTGGCCAGGAATTGTGTTGTTGGCAAAAAATAAAAAAGAAAGGTAAGATTGGGCCAAGAGCTTTCATGGTTTTGTTATTTATCTTGTATTTTATATTTCACTTTTCATTTTGGTTTTTGCATTTCTTTTGATGGGGGAAAATGAAAAAATGACAGTTTTTCAAATTTTCACATAAAGAACAAGTAGAGATAAAAGACATGTATTTTGTTCGGAACAGAAACTGACAAGCCAAATGAAATTTAAAATGATAGGGACAAAACTACATGCCGACAAGAAAATTTAAAATGGCAAGGGATGTAACCTCATGCCAACAAGAAAATTTAAACTGGCAAGGGATGTAACCACATGCCACAAGAGAAATCTTAGAAGGTTTGGCAAGGGAAATCTTGCATGCGGCGACAAATTTTCAAACTTAGCAACGAAAATCATGCATGTCGAGAGAGAATTTAAAAAATAAGCAAGGGAAATCATGTATACTGCAAAGAATTTTCAAACTTGGCAAGGAAATCATGCATGCCAAGAGAGAATTTGAAAATATTGGCAAGGGAACTTACGCATGCCAACAATGACCCCATTGCTTATTAAAAACTAGACCATTGTTGCTAGCAAACAATTATCAAAATTTTCTTTACCCCAATTTCTAATGTCTCAACTTCATTTTTTCTCTAACTTTTTCTTGCTTCTTTTGATCATCGTATCTTGGAACCCATCCCTTAATTTTTACCTAAGCTGCCTTTTAGGTTTTTGACTTAGCAGACTTCCCTAATTTTTACTTAAGCTGCTTTTTCGGGTTTTCGATTTAACAAGATTTTTCTTTCTTACATCACCCTTTCAAGTTTTCAATTTAGCATTTTTTTGATTTGATATGACTTTTTTATTTGACTTTTTTCATGCATAACGGCGTTTGACTGCATCTAAGTTCATTGGCCTTGCTAACTCCTATCCATCCATATCAGTGAGAATTAATGCTCCCCTAGTAAATGCCTATTTGACAATATATGGCCTTTCATATGCGGTTGCCCATTTTCCTTTAGCATCCTCTTGATTGGGTAATATTTTCCAAATTACCAAGTCCTTGACTTGAAATTCTCTTGGTTGAACTTTTTTGTTGAATGCCTAAGCCATCCTCTTTTGGTAAAGTTGACCCTGATAAATATTGGTAAGTCATTTTTCTTCTATCATATTTAACTGTTCATAGTAGACTTTAACCCATTCAACATCCTCTAATTGTGCTTCCATGAGTACCCTTAGAGTAGAGATTTCCACCTTAATAGGTGTCATTGCTTCCTTTCAATAAACCAGGGAACATGAAGTTCCCCAGTTGAAGATTTCACATATGTGCGATATCCAAAAATTACTTGTAGGAGCATTTCATGCCAATCCTTGTAGGTTATTACCATATTTCCTAGTAATCTTTTGATATTTTTGTTCTTAGCTTCAACTACCACGTTCATTTGTGGTCTCTATGGTGCCGGGTTATGATGCTTAATTTTGAATTGTTCACATAACTTTTGGTCTTCTGACCCATTGAGGTTTGTTGCATTATCAATGATTATTCTTGATGGCAGTTTATATAGATAGATGATGTTAAGCTGTAAAAACTTGACAAACACTTTTTGTGTAATTCTGGCATATGAGCTTGCTACCACCCACTTTGTGAAGTAATTATTGGCAACGAGTATGAAAAGGCGGCCATTACAGGATTTGGCATTGATGGGCCCTATTACATCTAAACCCCACATGAAAAATAGCCATGGGGTTGTCATATTATGCAAATGGAATAGTGGGGCGTTAATGCGATCAGCACAAATTTGACATTTATGGCATTTTCGGCAATAGCTAATGCAATCTTTTTCCATTGTTGACTAGTAATAGCTGCATCTTAGAATTTGGTGAGCCATTATGTGCCCATTAGCATGACTTATACATATTCTTTCATGTAATTCTGTCATAATTGATTGTGTTCTCTATTGTCAACACAACGAAGTAGGGATCCATCATACCCTTATTTAATGTCCTTATACTATGGTTGTTCATCAC
>JASKGM010072321.1:0-15883 GCA_034509205.1 Ceratonia siliqua
ATCACCTAATTAATTCTGTAATTAGACTGATTATTAATTAATGCTAATCCATAAAATTAATTAAATTAATTTAACAAACTTTGCACACGTCCCAGATTTTAAAGTGATCAAAACGCTCCAAAATAAAAGAAAAACAATTAACTAAATAAATGAAATAAGCATTACTTCTCTTGCTAAGAAATCTACCATCAGCAATATACTTATTGGTGAACAGCCATCTTAACACACGCTTGATGTTCACAAATAGCAATTCAAATTGAAGGCTAAGGAAATTCGCTGCCCAATTTTCATGCTACTATTTCCGTTTTCATAACCCAAATCTCAGGATCCCTTGGAACCAAAACACAGTAACTACATAAACTGAAACCACAAAGTGCGTTAAAGACAAATATTGAAAAAGCTAAGGATAATCCAGGTAAAGAATGGGGTTTTTCATTCCCAAATCCTTGAGGTCGCCGATCTTGCGCCGCCGCCGCCGCCGGGAGCAATGAGACCCGGAAAAGAGAAGAGGTACCTCTTCCTTCGTTGGCATTTCTTGAGAATGTCTTTGCCATGATGCTCAACTATTGTGTTTGAAGGATTGAGACGAAGAGATGCCTTGGCTGGGGTCTCTGAGAGTACGTCGTTAGAGTAGGCCAACCTTTTGAGCCTCTTGCGCTCTGCAGCTTCTGGGTTTGGCTCCCCACTCGCTTCCTTCTTCTTCGTCCCTCGCGCCATTCCAGTATCTACCTTCTTAGTTCCTGGGAGGAGGGAGATCCATCGCACTTTTTCACTGGCATCACTTCTCTTCGCTGAAAGACGGGAACATCGAAAATATTATTCGTTGTTTGCTAACGACACCGCCCCCTCCTTTTTTATTTTTTATTTTAAGAAATAATTTTAAAGAATTTAAAAAAATTAAAACACAAGTATTTAAAAATTCTATAAACCCTATGGCCCCTGGCTTATAATTCACCATATTATACACTCTGAAAAAAGTTGCTTTAATATATGGACGTAATTACATCTTATTAACTTTAATTTATTATAGCTTTTTGCCTCAAATTTTTTTATTTTTTAATATTAATTAATTATTGTCTATGTTATATAATTTTTTAAAATTTTTTATATTATTTATTCATAATTTGTATTCTTTATTCATAACTAAAAATATTTAAAAAGTTTAAAATCATTTTAAAAAATTTTAAAAAAATTTTATAACATAAACAATAATTAATTAATATAAAAAATAGAATAAAAATAAATAAATAATAAATCCTATCACCATTGTTTAGCAGCAATAGGGTAGCATGTCGTTCTCATAAATAGACAATTTTAATTTTCACCCCCAATTCCATGCATCTTGTAATCCAAAAATAGTTTGCTAAACATGCTTCCTCTTGATTTTTTTGGCTTCATATATGATTTGCAGACGTTTTAGAATTATGTATTGATTATGTTGTTAATAATTTCTTCATCTAATTGGTTATTATAGTTTTGATATCATTTAAATATTCATTTTACTTCTACTTCTTATATATATTGTTGTGTTCATTCTTTTTTGTTTACATGGTTGCTTTTTTGTTATTTAGTTTTTTTTTTCAAAATATCTCTATATCTTTTGAGGTTAGTTATCAAACTATTATCCTTTTCTTATAGTACAATATTTCATTATTTTATTTGTTATTTTTAATTTGGGTTTTGATTACATAATGTTGACAATTTTTCTGCACATTTAAGTATTATGTGTTTTTTTTCTTATGTGCTACATTATTAATTATTGGCAAAATTATGTACTAAAATAATGTTGACACAACGAGCCAGCTTGTTTTTGTAAGACTCAAGTAAAATTAAGGTATTGATTTACAAGATTCAAATTTAAATAGGTATTTTTAAGCCTGACCCTCCTCCCAACTTTTTTGGTTCTAGATAGAATATGAATGTGTTAAATATTGAAAATATCATAACATAAATTTTTTCATATTTCAATGGTAGTTTATGATATTTTAAACATTCAATTACCACAATAGCCTCTGAATCTGCTTTTAGTATTAGTTTTTATGTTCTCAAAAAGTATATAAGTTATATTCTTTTTCAAAATATTGAGGCTCTTATTTGTACTCGCAAGTAGTTGTTAGGTTTTCTTTCTAGTAGTAATATTTATTGATTTATTTTAATGTTTGTTTTTTATATTTCTTTTAAATTATTATATTTTATTAATAATTATTTTCTTTTTTGATGATATATAAAAATGATGATAATTTAAAAGACCAAAAGGGTGCAACATCTAAAAGATTTAAATATCATTGTTAAAGATGATGTTTGATAAATGTTTTAATTTATAATATTGAGTTATGATAATTTTATGATATTATTATTATTTTAATTTGTATTTGTTGTTTAATATGGATAATTTTTTGTTGTTGATACATACTTGTTTTGAATAATTTAAAACATGTTTTTATTGACTTTTGTATATTTTATCATTTTTTTACTAATTTTCTTAGTTAAGTTTTTTTAGGTCATAAAATTTTATAGGATCGAGTTAGGGCCTTAAAATATAAGTTTGATAAAAAAAGAACCGACCCCAACCCCAACCCATTTTTTCTTGAGGGCCAAGCTAGGTCGAGATTAACCCAAATTGAGAGTGCTAGTTATATCATATTACAATATAAATAAATTATGTGAATCATGCCATGCACATTAGTAAAAGAAAATCACGGGTGGATCTTAAATAAAATTAATAGGGGATGAAAGATTGAAAGATAACAATTTGTGGTCCATGAAATAAACTTAATTTATGATCTGCGTAATCCTTAAAACAAACAAAATTATAGAGAATACTTTATAAAATAATAAATAATTATTAACGACTATAGGCATATCTAATTTGTTTAAATTATTATAAGGAAAAAATTATATTAATTTTAAATTAAGTAAAATATTCTTATTTGATTTGATGTTGAGATGTTATATTCATAAAAAAACTTAGGATTTTAATATTGGTTTGGTTCATTTTTGTAGATTATCTTGATATGTGAATAAATAAAAGAAAACTTGACTGTTTTTAAGCACCTGATAAACATATGAATATGAGTTTTTTTTTTTGTTCAATAAATAAAAGAGAAGAGGTAGAATTTAAAGCGTTAGAGATCATCTGAACATCTCATGATCCGAAGGATATCACTTTAACTATTCTCAACTGCCTTTAGTGGCAATTAAAAAAAAAAAAAAAGCTACGTATGATTTTTATTTTCTAAAATCTTCGGACTTTTTCTTAACAAACGGTAGTTAACTACTAAATTTTTTTTTTTTATATAAACGTTGCGAATTATTTCATTCTATATATAATTTTATTTTCGTTATTTAAATCAGTATCTTCATTGGTTAGACTGTTTTCTTCACTAAATGTTCACAACTTTCTTCCCAATGGAGTTGGAGTTTTTCCGGGAACCTCAATTAAAGAAAAATCGACACTGAAGCTGATCAATACTACAATTTTAGGGTTTTGGTTTTGGGGGATGAAAGCTCATGGCTGTTGCTAATGCTGCGCTGATCGTCCCCTCAATTTATTGCATTTCGCGAATCAATTATACTGTCAAGTACCAAGAAGATCATAAGGTCTCCATTTTGGGTTTCCCTGCAGAATCTGGCTCTGGGTTTTACAGTTCTACGTTTTGGGTTGGGTCACATGCGAAGAGGACTGAGGTTGCGATTAGGAAGAGGAGGTTCAATGCAGTTGATACCCGCATTGTGGAAAATACGCAGACGAAATCCACCGTTGAAATCCCAGTTACTTGCTACCAGGTGATAGATCTCTTTCTGTAATTGTATTTTTGATTTTACTATCCTTATTGAACTGTTTGCAATAAAAAAGAAAATTGAATTGAAAAGGAAGAAGAAAGAATTTGAGTTCTCATTGGTGTGTGCTGGGATGTGGTTGCTTGAAAATTACATACTTGGATCAGTCATTTGTTGTAGTCCAACCACCTGTATAGTGTCTATTTGGCAATTATGCGTTTTTTCTTTCCAACTTCTTGCAAACAGCAATACACAATTTTCTGGTGATAGTGATCAGTTAAACACCTATTATAATTTAAAAGTCAACAAACTTGGTGTAGCACTTTCCAGGTATTTATTATTGGTATTATGAAATATTATGTAACTTTTGCTCAGTAGGATGGTAGTCCTCTGCAATTACATGTACGTCTCCATGGATCCTTGGGAAAATCAGCTGCCATTTGTAATAGACACAGGACCTTCAAATATTTCTCCTGTTGAGTAGGAGAGAAAGTTACAAGAATATACTCCTTCGCATCTTGCCTTAGCTTTTCAGCTTGTTCCTAATCCCACTTGTCATATTAGACTTGCAGACCTGGTACTGTTTATCTGCGTTTGTGGTAAATTGATTGTGGTTGGAAATCTCTGCTTGTTTTACATAGTTCTTGAAGCCTAAACGTTTCCAGTCTATGCATTTTTTGGGGAGGGGCGGTCCAGTAGCTGTGCTGAGTTTGTATAATTTAAAGTTTGGAATTACAGTGTAAAGTAAAACATCTATAAAAGTTTCAATAGTGTACCTTGTATTACCTCATCCATAGTAATCCTCTTTTGTCTTTAGATTTCTACTATACCACTCACTTCATATTATCTTGCAGCTTATCGGAGTTCCTGATCAAGCTGAGAAAGATGAAATTGTTAAGTCAGTAATGGGTTTGAAAAAAGCAGAAATTGAAGAAGGTTACACCATGGATGTTGTTGTATCCCGCCAGGTAAGATTTATGGCAGTCAATTGTGTTTTGTGATTAAATTTCTTCTGCACAATTTGATTTTAAATATGTGGTTGTAGTTATCTATGTTGTTGTTGTTGCTCTTATGATATCAATATAATTGATTTGCAGGATCTTCTAATGGATGTGAGGGATAAGCTTCTTTTTGAGCCAGAATATGCTGGAAATCTGAAGGAAAAGATACCCCCTAAATCTTCTCTTCGTATTCCTTGGTCTTGGTTTCCTGGTGCTTTGTGCCTTCTTCAAGAGGTACACTTCAAGAGATGCAAAGGTTTTTCTATCCTTTTCTGGAAGCTTTTTGACTGCTGTTTTTCGATTATTTCTATTCAGGTTGGAGAATCAAGGCTTGTGCTGGACATTGGACGGGCCAGTCTTCAGCATCAAGATGCCAAGCCATATACGCATGATTTGCTTCTTTCTATGGCACTAGCTGAGGTAATACATGTTGACAAAGAGGTCAGGAACTTACTCTGTTATTTTGTAGCTGCCTTGTTATGCACACTTTCCTTATCATAGGTGCTTTTTTGAAGTGTGCAATTGCAAAGATTTTCTTTGAGAAGAACAAAGTGTCTCAAGGTTTTGAAGCTCTTGCTCGTGCCCAGTGTTTTCTGAGAAGTAAACCATCTCTTGCAAAAATGACACTGCTATCACAGGTAGGACACACTTCTTTTGTGCAGTAAGTTTATTCACTTAAACTTTTAAGTCGTTGACTGGCTTGTTCTATATGAAGCTTATTTTACAAAGCAAAGGCTTGACTATAACCACCCTGCACGAGAACAAAAAAAAAAAATTAGAGAGTCCTCAGATGTAAATTGTAAGACACCTAATTCTTGTTTCTGGAACTGTAGAACATTCATTGAGTTTTAAGAAGATAATTTCCTAAATAGTGAAAATGTTTATTTACACTTCAAAGTTACATTGTTTTCCCTCACAATTATTCAAGAAGGTTTGATCCCAGATGCTTTGGGCCATCTAGGAATACAGTATTCTTATTTACTTATTGTCTCGGCATACTTCTTTAACTTTTCCTGATTATTTTACTCTCGATCGATTCTATCCTCTTGTCATTCTTGATCTTTTATATCTCCTCTTTGCCTACTGGTATTTTCCATCTATGATGGAGCATTTGCAATTCTTGCTGCACTTATTGAAATAATTTAATATAAGAGATTTAAACACCCTTATCTTAATACTACTCACATTTGTATACCTGTATATTTAGGTATATATGATGTGAGCATTGATATAATGTTCAGTACTCAGTAATTTTATACAAGTTAATATATTTGCAGTAGAATTTTCTCATTCAATGTTATGTATTTTCATTTTTCACCAACATTATGGGTTTAAAATAACATAAGTATGAATTCATTATTTATACGTTTATTAACATAAAAAGTTCGTTCATTATATATAAGATTATTGGTATAAAAAGTTGTTTGTATACGACTTATAAATTAGGATGAAGGTATCATTCTCAGGGTTTGCACAATGGTGGCCACTGCATAATTACTTTCATATTTTTGAAAGTTCTTCTATTTTCAACATAGTTTGGAAATCATTTGTGATCTCTATTTCAAGAAGAAGAGAGCAAGAAACGGATAGCTAGTAAAATATCAGTATTTTAGATGGTGAAGAAAAATTAACTGATGGAAACTGTTCTACATACTTGAAGAGAGAAGATACTGTGTTACATTAGATTTTAATTGTAAAAATGTAATAACCTTACCTATTACTGCTTGTAATGGTCTCCATTGTTTGCAGTCTTTATAAACTCTGATGTTCATAATTTCTAGATTGAAGAATCTCTTGAAGAGCTGGCACCTGCTTGCACCTTGGAACTATTGGGCATGCCACAAACCCCTGAAAATGCTGATCGAAGACAAGGAGCAATTGCAGCTTTGCGTGAATTGCTCAGACAGGGTCTTGACGTTGAAACTTCGTGCCAAGTGCAGGACTGGCCTTCCTTTCTAAGCCAAGCGTTTAGTAGGTTGCTGGCTTCTGAGATGGTTGATCTTCTTCCTTGGGATAACTTAGCTATAACACGGAAGAACAAGAAGACACTTGAATCGCAGAACCAAAGGGTCGTAATTGATTCAAACTGTTTCTACAGGGCTTTTATAGCTCATATGGCACTTGGATTTTCAAGCAAGCAAAAGGACTTGGTAATACCCTTCTCTGAAGCTTAATTACTATATGGATATTTTTCTCCTCCCTTGTAGTCCATTATTGGATGAGTACTTTGAATTGATAGTATCTGTATTGTTTTTCACTATTTTCTCCTCCCCATATTTTCTTAATTTCAGTTTAATATAATTTTGTATTATTTTTATGCAGATTAATAAAGCAAAAAATATATGTGAATGTTTAATAGCTTCAGAAGGCATTGATATGAAATTTGAGGTAGCTCTTTGTCTATTCCTTCTTGGACAGGTATATTATTTCATGTTAGTTGCTGCCTATATTATGTAATTAAACACTTTGAATCTTGCTTTTTAGGAGAGATGACTTCTATCTTCCTTCTCTAATTCTCCCTGGAATATCTGCAGCACAGAACTTCAATAATATTTTCTTAATTTCTAGGGCACAGAGGCTGAGGCGGTTGAAAAACTTAAGCAGCTTGAGCTGAACTCAAATTCTAACCATCATTCAATCTCAGGGAAGGCAATAGTAGATGTTTCTGCTGCAAATATATCACTGGTATATTGCTTATTATGCTTTCAGGTTCTCATTTTTGTTTCCTTTCAGCATATGTATTTGAAATCCTTTAGATGGAAGTGACATAGTGTATGAAGGTCCTGAATGGCTCTAGTAGGCAGTAGCACTTTTTAACACCTTTTTAGTGGTAGAGGACTCTATTGATGAGGGGCACTTCTCTTGTTAACTATGTGCTATCAAATATTGATTGGGTTCTAAAAGCTAGTGTATATAGGAAAAATGCAGGATTAGAGTCTAGTCTCAACTAAGGGATATATCTGATGCTGTATAGTGCATGGTTAGGTTTGATTCGTGAAAGTTTTAATCATTGGTGCCAACACTTGCCTTCATTTCCTTTTATTGTTTTTATCTGGGTTTAGAAGATAATGGATGAGCTACATGCTTCAAGAACTTTTTTCCATTTTGTACCTCGAAGTTTGTGATAAATTGAGTTTTTGATTTCTCATCTCAGACTTCCTGCTGAACTTGACCAGGAAATGTGGCTGAAGGATGCTGTGCTTGCTTCATTTCCCGATACTCAAGACTGTTCTCCATCATTGGTGAGATCAATTATAGCAGGCAACAAATAATAAATAGCTTTGATTCTGACAAAACACTTTTAATGGATGTACATCTCTGCAGGTCAATTTCTTTAATGGTGAAAAGAAAATGTCTGGAAGTAAGAAAAGTAAGGGAGCTCCAGAAACCTTGCCTTCTATATGTCATAGACCTCTATCCCCCTCTGTTGCCTTAGAACGAAGAGATTTTGAGGAACCTCGTACATACATGAAATCTTCTCCTCATCTAGGGTTTGCTGTTAAGCAGCTGGCTCCTACTGATTTGCAGAGTTCACTGCTTTCTGGCAAAAATGACAATGGAAATAACCTTAGTGAGTCGACTGTACAATTGAAAAGGAACCTTGGCAGTCATCGCAATGGATTTTGGGATAATTACTTCACCTGTGCACACATATTTGGAAGGATAACATATATTACAGTTCTAGGTTGCATTGTATTTGCTACCTTAAAGTTGTTAGGAATGAACTTAAGCAAGACAAGAACTGGTTCTCATTGGACTTCCACTAGAGCCAATGGTAACATTGCGTGGACTGCAGATTCTTCTGTGGACTACAATATAGGATCTGCTTATATCAAGGGAAGTAATATTGCTGACAGTCTAAAGAAACTCCTGGCAATGGTTAAGATTAAGTTAATGCACCTATCAGATGCTGGAAATCAAAGTGATTTCCGCTCTGCTTCTACCTCACCTTCCTCCCATATTAATATTCACAAGAGGCCGATGCCTGTGGAAGAAGCAGAAACCCTTGTTGAGAATTGGCAAACAATTAAAGCTGAGGCTTTGGGGTCTAGCCATAATGTTTATAGCCTAGCTCAAGTTCTTGATGAGTCAATGCTTGCTCAGGTAGTCAAGTTGTGGTGCTTTGCCTATTGCATGAATCGATGCAGTCTTGCATAATCAAATATTATTTGAACTTTTTGTTATTTAATTATTAAACTCTCAATCATAAGAACTACTTTATTGTTACATGTTCCATTTATCTGTGATCCATCTAATTTCTTATTTGTTTGTGATGGATGACATATCTAATGAGTTGGATGCTTGGAAATACTTCAAATTTTTTGGTTTCATTTAGTGGAGGACTGAGATAGGGAAGAATGAAAATGAGTATCGAAGAAATTTATAGTGAATACTAATTCATGCTAGCTTTGACAGTGGCAAGCTTTGGCTGAGACTGCGAAAGAAAGATATTGTCACTGGAAGATTATTTTGCTAAAAGTGTGTATCCTGCGAGCTGACATTTTATCAGATGGAAATGGAGCAGAAATGGCAGAAATAGTAACCCTCTTAGAGGAAGCAGCTGAGCTTATTGATGGTTCTCAGCAAAAAAACCCACACTACTATAGGTAAGATGAAATTAGTATGCACAACTGTATAGTAATTTTGAATGCCAAGTCCTTGGCTAAACATTTCTTGCTCTGCTTCTTGATTATCTTCTATGCCTTTATTGTTTTTTGTCCCTTATAATTTCAAACAGTCTCCCTGTTTCTGCCCCCTTATTGTATTTCTTCTTAACCTCATTTTCCTTATTGACTGATTGCAGCGCTTACAAAGTTAAGTATGTGTTGAAGAGACAAGATGATGGTTCATGGAAGTTCTGTGAAGGTCTAATAGAAACACCCTAATATTGAGGCCTATCCTTATGACACGCCAGATAATCAATGTTTCAGCTAACTTGGTTCCTTCCCTAATTTTTCGTTTCTGGAGCCTTTCACAAAATTCAAAGCTGGTCCGCATTTAGGCAGATGATGACATCATTATTTTTTTCGTGGTATACCATGTAGGAAAAGCTAGTTTGTCCTCTCCTTTCTCATTGCTCCATTTCTTACTGATAACTTGTAAAGGGCTGATTGATTGACATATTCGTAGGTTTAACTAGTCATTTTCTACTTTTTTTTTTTGCACAGTGCTAACAAAATGTTAAAAACAAGTTTTTGGAGTTTAGAATCTTTCCATGCCAATTTACTACAACCAGTGTTCAGCATAGCCATTTAGCCTGATGGGCGGGAAATAACTTCATGGAGGTGCAAATTGACAAATTCTTTTTTTATTTCTTGCAAGACACTTGATTGGAAATAATTGACTTTTATGGATTTCAGCCTCATCTATTATGCATCATGTAGACTCCCAGGAATTAGAGTAGCAGAGTATAAAAAGAAATTAAATTTGAGTATGCCTAGTGATTTATATTAGACTTATTTTAAGAATAAGTAATTTTTTTTAAATAAGTAAGTCTTTTTTTAAAGAAATTGAGTGTTTATTTTGATTTTTTTTAAAAAGAGAAGTAAAAAATATGAATTTTTTTTTGAATTATGTCAAAATTGATGATTTTCTTTGAAAGAAAAAATTGATATATGAGAAAAAATTATTTTATTTTTTGATTTAAAAATTATTCTCAATTATTATATTTAAATACATAACTTCTACTTCTAAAAAATATATTTTTTTTTTACGAGAAACATAAAAGATTTTTTTTTTTGTTAAGTTTAAACAAACAGCCATTATTATTATGTATTCAATGATATAACTTTTTCATTTAACAATGGCCCTGGGTAAGAATAAAATAATTAGGATATTATAAAGGGGATGTTATATTACAGTCTCATTTTTGGGACTATAGTGTTACATCCCACCTTCCCACCTCATTTTTATTTTTTTTATTTTTTGTATCAATGAAATGCTTGTCATATATTTTTTTAAGAATTTTTTGAAATATTTTTTAATGTTTTTAAAAAATTCCAAACTTAATATACTGTTCATTCAATAATAATTTAAAAAAAATTTTTTTAAAGACAATTTCAAAAAATTTCAACATAAGAAACAATCCATTAATACCAAAAAAAACAAAATAATAGGAGATTTTATGCTGGATTGTACTATTAATAAAGATAGCATGAAGTTTATTTATCTTCTTTTTTTTTATGAAAAATATAAATTTCAAAAGTTAATATAAAGTTAATACAATAAAATCGTTTTATTTTTAATTAAGTTACCTCTCAAAATGACATTCTGTTCACTCCATTTGCATATAAAATTTACACATTAGAATTCTAACACAATATATGTAGTCTATACTATAGGTGAGCAGAATCAAAAATCATATTAATGAATAATTAATAATTAAAGTTAAAATAAATCAAGGAATAATTACTCATAAATTTTTAAAATCAAATTCCTAGATTTGCAAAATTTTTTGATTTATTTTAATCTCAATTGTTAATTATTCATTTAAATATAATCATTAACTTCTTTATGGTTTGAGCAAATTTTGTATTTTTTTATATGAAACAGAATATGAATGAGGTCCTAGTGTTCTGCAATAAAGGCGTACACTACAATTTTCAGTTGGTAGACGTACACTACAATTTTAGCCAGCGTGTTAGCTTTCCTACGAGTATTGAAAGGTTTATTAATTTTAAATTTAAATTGTTTATTTTTTAATTTTAAAAAAAATTAAAAATAAAAAAAATCTTTTAATTTTTTTAATTATGTTTTAAAATTATTTTTTAATTATTGTGTTGTGATTTTTTATTTTTTTTAAAAATTATTAAAAATTTAAAAAACTTACTCGGAGTAGCAATTCTGAGTAGGGTAAAATTGCCCTTGGCAATGACTAAAATCGTTGTTACTATGCTTTGAATCCTAATCTTTCTACTCTGTTAGAGATCACGATATTGTATTTCTTGCTTTCTTTTTCTAGAAAGCTCAGGACAACGACCCTGAGAATGTTAGTTCTCACTTTTATCTTCCATTTATTGCTTGGCTTGCTCCTATTCTCTCTCTATCATTTAGCCTCCATTACCCACAATTCCGCAAAATCACGCCTGCCTATAAATTTTCATGTTTTCTATATGAGAACGTGATTATGCTAGGATTATAACATAATTCATTCAGGTCGCCTTCATCTCGGATAATTAGACATTCAAATAAACGGGGCATAGAAAACTTTAAAAACTTTATTCTCAATATACTGAACTCCTTCACATAAAACTCAACTGGGCCAAGCACCAACTACTTAGTTTACGTAAAGTATAGCCATCATAGCTTTGCAGCTGAACACTAAAGATATAAAAGAGACCGTCTTCTAAAGGCCACCACGGAGACGCAGAACAAGGTGAAGTGTAGACTCTTTCTGAATATTGTAATCAGCCAGAGTCCTTCCATCTTCCAATTGCTTTCCTGCAAATATCAACCTCTGCTGGTCTGGTGGAATTCCCTCTTTATCTTGGATCTTAGCTTTCACATTATCGATCGTGTCTGAACTCTCAACCTCCAAGGTGATAGTTTTCCCAGTAAGGGTCTTCACAAAGATTTGCATCCCACCTCGGAGTCTCAGCACAAGGTGAAGAGTAGACTCTTTCTGAATATTGTAATCCGCCAAAGTCCTACCATCCTCCAACTGTTTTCCAGCAAATATCAACCTTTGCTGATCAGGTGAGATTCCCTCTTTATCTTGAATCTTAGACTTCACATTGTCAATAGTGTCTGAACTCTCAACATCCAAGGTAATAGTTTTCCCAGTGAGGGTCTTCACAAAGATTTGCATTCCACCGCGGAGTCGAAGCACAAGGTGGAGCGTAGACTCCTTCTGGATGTTATAGTCGGCAAGGGTTCGGCCATCCTCAAGCTGCTTACCAGCAAAAATGAGCCTTTGCTGGTCAGGAGGAATGCCCTCCTTGTCCTGAATCTTGGCCTTGACATTGTCAATGGTGTCAGAACTCTCAACCTCAAGGGTGATGGTCTTTCCTGTGAGGGTTTTGACAAAAATCTGCATACCTCCACGAAGTCGAAGAACAAGGTGGAGGGTAGACTCCTTCTGGATACTATAGTCGGCTAAAGTTCGCCCATCCTCAAGCTGCTTCCCAGCAAATATGAGACGCTGCTGATCTGGTGGGATGCCTTCTTTGTCCTGGATCTTTGCCTTCACATTGTCAATTGTATCAGAACTTTCAACTTCAAGAGTGATGGTCTTGCCGGTGAGGGTTTTCACAAAGATTTGCATCTATCATAAATAAAAACAATCATTCAACATTAAGATCCTAAAATCGCAGCAAATCGATTAACAAAGTAGAAACATCCCGATAATGAAAGACAAAGAACTCCTCAATTTTCTAAAAGCAAAACATCAAAAGAAACCTTACACAAATAAAGAATCCAACAAAACCATGAGCTGACAATACAAATTTCAAGAAGATATCGATTATATACACAACTATTTTCATCCGCATATCCAATTGTCCTAAACATAATAGCAAAAAAACTCTGTCGTGAAATACAAAAATTCCTCATACATATATGATAAACCCGATTATGCTTGTATGATCATGACCGCAAGTCGGCAAGCCATCAACTTTAGTTGAGGGAAAAAAAAATGAATACTCAGACATAATCGAATTCCTGTACGTAATAACTTCTGACAAAATTGGCTAAATTAAAAACAGATTGAAATACATATAATAATCGAAAACCCTAAAAGCCCTAACTCGATTAAGGGGATTCAAAAAAGGGGATTCAAAAAAGCCTCCTTTGCTAGGTATCAAATCACACAATTCAATTATTACACAATAAAACACAACCCGTCAGGGAAGTGAAATTAAAATATCACAGAAAACAAGAGCAAATCATATTTACATTGTTTAGCAATCGAGAAAGTTTTTGGATTAGGAAAGGATAACAGAAGGTATCTATAAAATTAAAAGTTTCGGTAATAACAGAGAAGATCGGGAAATAGGGTTTACCTTGAGAATATCGATAGACCTGGTAGCTTCTAGAAATCAAAGTAAGGGGAGTAGCGACTTGTGAAGGCAATGGCGTTCCTTTGGGCTCTATTTATAGCTGAGAGACACCAAACCCCTGTCAACAACGGAGAACCCTTGTAAAACAGGCAATAGATGACGCATTTGTTGGCTAATTGGGCCTTGCTAGCAGCATTTATTATTGGACCAACTATGTGGGCCAGAAAGCCCACGATTTTTTGTTTTCCTGCAAAATTCGTGTGCCCTAAAATAGAAAAAAAAAGAATAAAAAAAAGTCTTGAAGAGTGAGCTGTGCGTAGCACCAGCAAGCAGAGTTGGAACGGCGAATCATATCACAGTGGACGATGGGTCGCCAAGCCGTAGCCAAGTTGATCGGCTCCGTTGTATCGCACAAAACCTCTCCGTCGCCCCCATTTTCGTGGTCTCACATCCGCCATTACACGGCGGCTGCGCCTCCTCCTCCTCCAGCCGTCTTCGTTGACAAGAACACACGCGTCATCTGTCAAGGCATCACCGGCAAAACTGGCACTTTCCACACTGAACAGGCCATCGAATACGGAACTAAGATGGTACCTTTCTCTCTCTGCATGTGTGTGTAAAATTTACGCTATTTTCGGTTTTGTTATCGTTGTGACCTATGATTACACGTCCCATGTGTCTGGCGAACTATAGAGGTTTTTTCTTCTTTTGGAATTTAATTGGGTTGAGGATAGTTGTTTGTTGGTAATGTCTGCTCAGCTCGCTACTGAATTCTATGAGATCATCGGAAATTCTACTTTGAAATTTGACACATTGACTAATCGTCCGCCTTTATGAAAGTAGATATTTTTTGTTCTATTAATAGATTCTTGGATTCACGCTTGACGCACTCACAACTTTGGGCACAAACAGATTCAGAAGTTGATGTGCGTATATAATGTATCTCTTGGTTGAGACTTCTCTTGGTTTATGTCTGTTCGTGTGTGGTGAATATGGAGGCATATCTTATTTCTTTGATGTGATTTTGTGCAAATAGGTGGGTGGTGTAACACCAAAGAAGGGTGGAACAGAACACTTGGGACTTCCCGTGTTTAACAATGTTTCTGAAGCAAAGGCTGAAACAAAGGCCAATGCTTCCGTCATCTATGTTCCTCCACCATTTGCTGCAGCCGCCATTATGGAGGCCATGGAAGCAGAGTTGGATCTAGTTGTCTGCATTACCGAAGGAATTCCTCAGCATGATATGGTAATTTCAATTTATTATAGAAAAGTATGTTTAGGTTTGAGTTCTATATGGCTATGAGAATTAATATATCAGAATTGAACTGTCAAATTTATTTGGTGCTTATGCAGAACCAAACCGAATCACTTATGTGGAACATAGAATAATTTATCATTTCTTTTCTTATCTCTTTGTGATGGATTTTATCTTATTGCGTTTATGTATCTAATTGATGTATAAGTAGGGTCCTATAATGTTGGATGATTCCAATTGGGTGTGTATATTTTTGTGTATTAGTCTGTGTATTCATGAGATATTAGATGGCCACCGCATAACTGTGATCAGATTAATTTATTTTTTATTGCTTTAAACCAGTGTTGTCAATGGCGGCCACCATGGCGGAACGGCGTGGCAGTTTAGGGGCTCCCTGCTATAAAACCCCCATGGCGTGGCAGTCTCAACATGGCAGTGCCATGGCGGCAGCTATAGTTGGCAGCCATCATCTATGGTGGGCGACATATTAAAAATTGTAGCCAAATGGGATTTCTCACATCCATCTCTTTTTTTTTCTTACCTCCATCCAATGGGCTTGTTATTTTTAGGGGTAAAAGGATCCATCAGCAATGTCTGTGACTAAATAAAGCAGCAAAAGTGAGAAAGGAGAACACATGATGCTTCAACTAAGGTTATGAACTAGAGAACTTCATTGAAGGATCCTCAGGCCTTAAATCTTGACAAACCTACCCGAAATCCTCATTCAGATTTCTAGATAGCTTCATTAACCTCTAATCTTGCTTTTTTCTTTTCATTATTTAAAATTTTCTGCCAAAACCTCTCTCTCTCTCTCTCTCTCTCTCTCTCTCTCTCTCTCTCTCTCTCTCTCT
>JASKGM010072332.1:0-14048 GCA_034509205.1 Ceratonia siliqua
TTTAAGTTTGGCTGAGTTTTAAATTTATAATAAACTCACCCATTTAATAATCTTATTTTTTTTATAAGTTACTCTTTCCATTTAAATTATTTATCGTTTAAAGTAGTAGTACAAGAATTAAAAAAATTATTAAATAATATCAATTATAGTAAAAAATAGTAGTATTAAAATAAATTATTTTTATTAAAGTCAATTTAAATTCTGATTATTTCATTAAAAGTAACAATAAATAAGGATAAAATTAAAAAAATAATTAATATTTTATTGGTAATATAAAACGACAGATAATTTAAAATAAAATTTTTAAAATGATAAATAATTTGAAACAAATAAAATATACTAAATATCACAATTATTTATGTATCAACATCATTGATATCTTAGCTTTCTATTTTTTTTTTCAAATTTTATATACACATTAAATAATTATGATTATATATATTTAAATTTTAGAAATTTAACATTCTTCGTAATAATAAGATACTCCTCATAAGATCAGTCCTGTATATAAGAATTTTTCTATTATATGATAATTCTTAAAACTCCAATAATCCTAGGACCTTCTAGAACAATCGACGATACAATTACTTAGAAGTAGGTAGCTCTGTCCCACTAAGCAATTGGCACTAAAAGGAATCCTAGAAGGAAGTAAGCATTACAAAAAAAATTATAAGAGGTTTCATTAACTCCTAAGTAATGTGGAGTAGACCTTGTCGTTGTGAGAATTCTTAATTCATGAGTTTTAGGGAGGAGTTTGTGTCACCACAAATAGAGACTAAAGCAAGTGTTGAGTTCAAAGCTAAAGATGATGCCGCCTGAAGAAACCTCTTATTAGCTAAAGACTTAAAGACTAATGCAGGTGCCTAAACTTATCAGCATCTTCTCTTCTTTGCAAGAGGTAGCCCGTCGGCGTCACCAACCCTTCTTCCTTATCCAAATCAAAGATATTGAAAATTGTTGCCCCAAATCAAACTCTTCAGTGTCACTATGAGACAATACGCTACTACTTCTCTCTCCAGCCCATCCATCCAAGCAAGCTATTCTATGTTGGACTTAAAAGGAACAACTCGTGGAATCTGTGACTATATTATCGAAAGACTTAGTTCAACAGTGATTACAGGAGATCTATTTATAGACAAGTCTGATGACTAACTGACTAACACAATAACCAATACCAATGCCAGCCACACTAAAAGTAGTAACAGCATGATAGCTCAGCTTGCAACTAAATGACAGCTTAGATTACGGCTTAAAGTATATTCATGCATATTATAAACTACACTTATCAAACAAAATGAAACCACATCATATTCATATATATTAAACCAAAGGACGCAATAATTGTATTGTTGACTTTTGATTTTCAAGTATGCTAATATATATCAGAATGACTGATTTTCCCTGGGATAAATTATTCATTCTATTCATAAAGAGCTGGGCTGGATAATCGTGGCGTGGGGATGCCCACCAGAGGTGTTTTCTTTTTCAGCACAATACCAAACTTCTCAGAAACATCCGACTTTTGGCCTTCGGGTATTCTCCAGTCAAATGAGTGCAAAAGTGTAGCAACAGAATACAAAACCATTCTCTCAGCCATAGCTATTCCTGCACATATTCTTCGTCCAGACCCAAATGGGAGATAATTGAAGTCACTCCCACTGTAATCCCATTTAGCATCCAAGAACCTTGTAGGATCAAATTCTAGAGGTTTGTCCCAGTTGGAAGGGTCTCTGTGTATAGCCCACACGTTCACGAACACCCTAGACCCTTTTGGAATAGTGTAGCCTCCCACAGTGCACGTTTCACTTGGGCAGTGAGGAACTAATAGTGGAAGGGCAGGGTGCAACCGCAGAGTTTCCTTCATCACAGCATGCAAGTAGGGCAGCTTCTGAATGTGGGACTCTTCTACTATGGTATCTTTGCCCACTACAGTTAGCAATTCTTCTTGGACTCTCTTCATCACCTCTGGATTGTGCATAATTTCAGCCATTGCAAACTCAACTGTGTTAGAGGATGTGTCACTTCCCCCCACCACCATATCCTGTCCAAAAATTTCACGTAAATCTTCTTTCTCTTCAAATGATTTGTGTCTACTTATTATGAGCAATATTTTATTTAACTAATATAGAACTTGGAAATCAGAACTCGAATCTGCCTTTTCCAATTTTGATTAATTCTTGTTCTTAACCTTTCCCTCACAGTTCAGCTAAGTTAATTACCATAAAAGCCGCATTTAGTTGCATTTTTGAAGAAATAATAGCTACTGCCTACTAGTACTAACTAAGAGTCAATAGACTAATAGTGAAAGAGAAGGAAAGTGAAACATACCAGGAGCAGTGCCTTAAGGTGGTTCATGGTCAATGGCGTCTTGGAATCTCCTTCATTCTTCAAATTCAATAAGAACTGCAAGAAATCCTTACTGTATTTTCCTTGGCTTCCATTGTCATTATTCATCTTGAGGCGTTTATCAATCATCTTCTCAAAGATCCGATCGAATCGTTGGGACAAGCCATTCATCTGTTTCGCTATGCCTTGCAAGTCAAACCGAGCCAACCCGGGATAGAAGTCCGATATGTCGGGTCTCCCCAATAGATCCGTCATGTCGGACACTACTTCCCTGAATTCAGCTCCCAAACTAGCCCTCTCATCCCCTTCTACCGTCCCACCCCACAACATGCTGGTGATCACATTCAGTACCGCAAGAAACATTTGCTCTCCAATATTAACCGGAGATCCCACCTGACTGTAGAGATAACCGACTGTTTTTCGGACCTCCTTGCGGCGGAGGACGTAGACTGAATCCAAGGTGCTGTTGCTAAGCATCTTGAGCGCACACACTTTTCTCAGCATTCTCCACTCTGGTCCATACGGGGTCCAAACTATATCACTTCCACCGTAGGCTCCTGCTCTAGCCGCAGCAGGCACGTCGCGATTTGCAAAAGTCAAATCTTGGTGTTTGAGCACTTCACGAGCCATGGCAGGAGAGGTCAACACGATGCCAATTTTGTTCCCAAGTCGGAGGGTGAATATCGGGCCATAGGTTCGAGACAAACTCATGAAGTAGGAATGAAGCTCGGGATCAAGGGATAGAAGATTCCCGAACAAAGGGAGGCCGGGTGGACCTGGTGGCAGCGTTGAGCTTCTTCCCCATTTGGTATTGGGTTTGATGAAGTAGATCCAGGAGTACCAAGTGACTGCGAAAATGGCTGAGAAAGCAAGAAGCAGGCGGGTGACAGCATCTTTATCACCTTTAACGTAACCATCTACCCACTGGCTTGTGGAATCCATAAGATATTGAGGAATCATGGTGAATTTTGAGATTTCAGAAGCAGAAAAGAAGATGATTTCAGTTTCAAGGAATGTATGAGTAAGTTGACATTGTTTTGGGTTTGGATTGCTATGTATTATCCGTCATGTTTGTAGTGGAAAATTCCTGTTCGAAAGGTGATGCAAAAAAGGACAAAATTCACTTCCATGGACAAGGCTGGTATCCGGCCAAAGGAATCTCGTGCCGAGCTCCATTTGTTTATGGCTATACAAAAGGACAATTCCTAACTATGACTTTGGGCGGCAAATAGAAAGCGAAAAGAGGGAACCCCTGGCTAGTTATTCAAAATATATAATTTATTTCATTATTTAATGAAATTTGTCGTAAATTTATTCAAAATTATTTTAATAATGGATTCTTTCACTTAAACCATGTTCGGTAATTTATTTGATGATTTATAGATTTTGATAGGATTTACTGATTTAGAATAAATGTATCCTTAATATTTTAAATTTAAATTTTCTCTCAGGTTCTTTGCTTTTAAATTACTTCAAAATGATTTTTCATTTTTTAATTCTATCATCAAAATAATCTTGTAGCTAATTTGCTTAACATAAATGTTAACATGAAAATAAATGAGATAAAGACACATAAAATCGACCTCAATATTTTTGTTAAATAAACTAAGAGAAAGATTATTTTGATCATTAAAATAAAAATAAAAAATCATTTTAGAATAGTCCAAAAATAAAGAACTATTTTAAGAAAATATATAAATTTAAAAGACTGATACATGCATTCAATCTTATTTTTATAAAGAGAATGTTCCAAACACACTAGGAAAACTTATCTTGGGTAAACATCTATTACTAGAGCACATAGTTAGTGTGCCGAAACACACTCAGTTAAGTGCGCCTGCTTTCACCGAGTGATGAGACCAGGTGTGACCTCCTCTTTTTTCCTGGCACAATTTTTTCCCCTATTGTTGATATAACTGCACCCTGCAGATGGCATGAGGCGGCTGTAAACCAGAAAAATCATTTTCTTTATGCGCAAACAAGTTCCGGACGTAGACAACAAGAAAACCAAGAGCCTATTCAGACAAAAGGCTTCGGTAAATGTATCATGCAAACCGAAACAGTTAAAATTATCGGTGTTATTAACCAACTTGATCACTAGCTACATGTTTTTATTTTATTTTTTATATTATGAATTTTAACAACTACCTGTATGATACACAAAATTATACAACACCATTTAATTATATTTGTCCTAACTTGACAATTTCAAGGACTTCCTTGGCATTCAAGGGCCAAATCGTCTAACCAGGAATCATCCAAAAGTGGGGCTGAAGATTCCACTTCAGTGGGCCATTCACAACTAACATCTATTTCATCATAGATAATGGGTCTACATTTTGATTCCCTGCGTTGGGAAATGGCTTGTAACCAAAGATTGCAATGCACAAAAACCAAATCGTTGAATTTTTCCAGCTCCACTCTATTACGTTTCTTGTTATGTATACTCTCGAAAGTGCTCCAATTCCATCTGCACCAATGGGAACTACAAGGTTGACTTAATATCCGTATTGCAGCTTTCTGGAGTGTGGGGATTTCATAACCATATCCAGCCCACCAGTCACCTGGAGATCCACAATTAAATAAGCACTAGCATTTCAGAAGAACATAAGCACAAGATGCATGTTCAATTGAAAGAAACAGTCAGCCGAACTGTCCAAGGATACACACAAGCAAATCAAACATCTAAAGATAATCCGCCACACCCGTTTGACGTGTTACTTGTTCATGATCTCCTTGATACTTAAAAGTCATACACCAGTGGACAGAATGCAACTGATTGCAACTATTTTGGAATGGAGTATCAAAAGGAGTATAACCCTAGTCCAACGGTGACTCGCTTTAAAACTAAGTACAAGTTGTTTGTCTGCTGAAGCAGACACATACCTGGGGCGTTCATCGTTCTTCCTAAGACAGCAAAGTCAGTCCCAAGTGCACCTTGTGCATTGATGTAAACAGGGTGTTCTTTAGTGATTTCCATTTTGTCTTTATCTGTAGTAGCCATCTTGAGCATCACTTCTTGAAACCCATTCCTTATCCGCAAATGTATCTTGAAGTTTGGGTTGTAGAATATTGAAGGATTAAGAAATGCAGCTGCCGCATGTAACGATGAATGAAGTTGCATATTCCATCTCTTATCAATTATATCCCAGATTGGCATGTATTTTTCTTCGATTCCCTTATAATAGGCCTTGATCACAACCTTTGCCCTATCTATTCCTTCATATATATAACCCATAGCAGGCATGTCCCCATCAACCATCCTTAGGATTTTAATTAGTGGTTCAGAAACACTCACAGCTTCATGTGCATATTTCCAAAATCTATCTAAATCAAGCAATGACTTGATAGCTTGCGCATCTGGACGTCTGCTATATATGGAAGACAACCACTCAGAATGAGAAAACATGTGCTTTAAATTATCCTCCTGGATCACTATAGACCTCAAGGAAAGGAAATTAGTGACAAATCTAGTAATCCTTGGCCTGATCAATTCCCTACCACCAGTCAATTGTCTCATTATATTCAGAACCCATGCATGATTATAAATGTACTGTGTGATGGTCTTTGCCTCCTCCAGGACTGTACCCACCCAATCTTGTCTACCAATATCCTCTAACATCTTATCAATACAATAAGCAGCACAAGGAGACCAAAACAATGAATTATATTTTGCCATGAGAAGCCTTCCAGCATAAACATAACTAGCAGTGGTATCAGTTATAACCTGAACAACATTTTCCACGCCAACCTCCAACACGACAGACTCTAGCAACTCAAACAAGTAAGTAGCATCATCTTCATGACCCGAAACATCAACTGACTTAAAATACAGGGTCCCTTTTGGGCATGCAACGGATAATACTACTAGTGATCTTGTCCTACCATCAGACCAGCTATCACACAAGACTGAGCATCCTGTTTCTTTCCACTCATCTCTGTATTTCTTATAACGATCATGAATATCACCTTTAACTTTTTCCAAAAGGGTAGACCTCAATTTCTCATAATTTGGGGCTTTGTATCCTGCCCCACACTGGGCTACAGCATCCACCATCTGCTGATAATACATGAATTTAGCTGCACTAAAAGGAATGGAGTTGTGGAAGAAAAATATGGCAATCTTTTTATCAGCATCATCCTGCTTTTGCTTTTGAGCATCATCCACTAATGGCTGGGCACTAGGGGAAGGACGTGGAAATAATAAAGATGGACAAGCACTGCCATTCTGCCCACTAGATCCATGGTTAGGATGGAAGCCACCACTGGCAGAAGAACTATTCTGTTGACCATTTGCTTCAGCTACTTGATCCACCTTTTGTTTCTTGGGAGTCTTTTGCTTCTTTGGAGTGCTTAATATACTTAGAATATGGTCTCGTACATCAGTTGGAACTTCAGTGCAGGGAACAATATCCTTGTTTTTTATTTGAGCCAAGTGAAATTTCATCCTGTATACTCCTCCACTGAACTCCCGTTGACAATAATTACATCTGACCTTCTGTCTTGTTGCATCAACAAGGACACAGTGTTCCCAACAGGCATCTCTTCCTCGAACCATTATCTTAGAAACACACAATAAACTCAGTAAGATTATTATATACATGTCTAGAGTCTCCCAGTATGGGATGCCTACTGAAAAACATCAGGGAACAAGACAATCAAATTTCATCTTGAGCTATGCCAATCAAGATTAATTTTCATCCGTGGTGCACAGTCAGATTCATTTCACTATCAAACAAATTTACAATAATCATAACAAATAAGCAAATTTACAAAAGATTAATGAGTAAAGTGAGAGAGAGTGAGTGTGTCTGTGAGAAAGAGAGAGAAGAATCTTTTAGAGTAAGCAGATAGCAAGAAGATGCAAAGGCACCCAATGCATTATAAGCTAAAGCAATCGCCATATGTATATTGTGTTCTTGCTTTGAACAAAAATTGTTTGAAGCAAGTGGCCCATGGAATAGTCAATCAACTATCATATCTAATCAGACTTCCAGTTTCCAACTTCCTCTATGAATTCAACCTGTATAATAATTGTGATTCTTGTTCTATTTTATCTTAGCTATCTCATCATCACTTATGTTGTGATGACTAGGATGTGGTTATTTTTGGAACAAATTTAAAAGATTCAAAGGAAGGAATATTTTATGACATATTCTCAAGTCGAAACCTTATTAGCAGATTCTTATCAAGAGAAGCAAGATCCCTGTAAGTGAGGCAGAATATATATCTTGAGTAAATGAGAATGACAACACCAAAATGCTATTTCGTATCTTGAGTAATGCATCATCAGCATCATCCTTAAATTCATAAAATGGAAGTCAATTTCATTAAAAATGACAACCATTAAGGGGTATCAACTTGTAAAGACTTTTTTCTATTGAGAAAAAAGTTGTAACGAGTCACCACCAACTGGTTTCTCTGCTATTCGTTTGAATTCTCGCGGATTTCATATCCCATTTTCAGTTGCATCATAAATTTGAGATAAGAGTTAAGGCAACAACTTCGTCTCTAAGTTATTGGCTACCGCTTATATACACACTTGAAGGCACTTCATGACAACTAGAAAAGTAGGGATATCTTATATCTTAAGACAAAAAAATTCATTGCCCAAAATGAAAGCAGGGAAAGAAAACTAGAATTTGGATCCCCGGAAAAATAACTTGGAAAAAAGGGAAAGCAAACATGATATCTCATATCTGCAGCAAGACTGAGCAATAGAGCACAGGAATGAGAATATACCTGCTGCCGTTAGGGTGAGAGGATCCAAAAAGAACACGTTTCTGGGCAGCTCAGATTGGACAGAGAAAAAGATTGGAGTTGCCGGAATCTACGACTATGGGATCGGCGATTGGAGGGAACAAAGGCAACCCGAGGAAATGAAAAACCACGGCGATAAATTCGTGGTCCTCGCCAGGCTCGCTTCCGAGGAGGAGGCGTGGAGACTGGAAAATCGTTTAGTTAAAAATTAAAATATAAAGGGGCACTAAGCTCCCCAAATTTATTTTTTATTTTATTTATTTATATTATTTATTAGTTTTTTATTTGTAGTAATTTTTTAAAAATTTTTTAAAATAATTTTATTTTTTTAAATGAATAATTCCTTTTAAATTTTTTTATTTTTTTTAATTTTTTAATTTTATTATTAGTTTATTATTATTAAAAAAATTTAAAATTTAAAATTATTTTACCGTCCCAAAAAGGTCAAATATAAATCCCCCAACTCCACTCTTCTTCTTTTGTAAATATCGATCAATAAGTAAGTGGGCGGCCCCTGGGGTGTTCTAGAGATTCCCCAAAAAAAAAAGATTTCTTTTACAAAATAAAATATTACATGTTTTACTAAATAATAAAAAGAAACAATTCTTTTATTATTTTTCAATGCCACATTTCATATGCCTATAGTTTCTTCAATGTGATTGTAGAATTTTACTTGCAAGTTGCAAGCTGTATCTAATTTTTAAAAATTACATAGTATTTTTATTCTCTTCCACTCTCTATTATTATATATGTATTTATTTCTTAATATTTTAATTAGATTTTATATATTGCCTTTGTGTATGGAGCTTAAAGTTAAAAGATTAGATAGAAAACTACCCCACTTAATAAGGTTATTGGAAGACATTTTCGTTTCAACTTTTATAGCTCACATTGCTTGCATAATTGATAAGATTGGACCGACTCGTCCTTCAAAAAAGCAAGCATGTACTGATATGATCAGAGATTCAGAGGACACCTCAAGCACAGAACATATTCATGTCACCTCTTCTTCTGAGCCAGAAAACGAAGTTCAATATTGATAAGGAAATATTAAACATGAAAGGTACCATGAGAAAACAGACAATTGATATGTACTTCACCAGTCTCTAGTTTATTTGCTTTCGTCCATGCGATTTTCTGTTTCACCTACATAGTTTAACTTACTCGTTGCCTGAACCTGCGTAAACAATCTGCAAAATTTGTAGCCAGACTATTACATTTCAAAGGGTCCTTGGCAATTGGCATGCTCCTCGTAACATGCCAATGAAGCATCCCTCTCAGCCACGCAGGGCATGGGCTTTGAGTTTGGAGTTTGGAAGCTTATACTCTTTATCACAGAGATCCTTTGCCTTCTGGGTTACCTCCTGCAACATGTTTTCCTCCTGCTTCTGCAATCTATTTACAACCTTGTCACTTTCCTGAAGCACAGAAAGAATGGCCTCTAACTCCGAATTGGTAGATTCTAAAGAAGAGGTTGCTGGTAGAAACAAAGAGGCCTGCAATGGCCAATCTGGAGCAGCTGCACTCTTGGGCTTTCTAGAATCATCCAAAATTTGCTTTTGACTTGCATTAGATTGGGGCTTTTCAGGTTCTCTTGGCACCTTACGTCTAGTTCTTTTAATTTTCTTCTGACATCTCCACATCACCAACAAGCCGATCAACAAGGCTGCTGCAAATCTGAATTGTAAAGTCACCCATGATATGGCAACTCCCCGACAACGTAGCTGAAAGACATCATTAAAGTAACAAGGCTAAAAAAGGTACAAACTTTCTTCACTCTGGATATTAGAAACTAGACTCATTTATTATGCTTCTAATTCCTAAATAAAGAGGATTGAATTGAAAGTGATGAAGAATAACATAAATCTCACAAGCTCGTGCAGGTCAACAGCGTCAATAACTGTGAAGTGCCTTTGGGTGCCTGTGAGTTTCTTTGTGGACATTAACAAAGCTTATCACTTTGTGGCCCATCATTTCTGGTCCAATAGGTCTCTCCTCAGGCCATACTGTTAAAAATAGTATAAGTGAAACAACAAAATTAATTAGTTTTGAGAAGTGAATAATTGTACTGTCTTGAATGTAATAATAATTTTTTACAACTTAAAGATACAACAAGCCCTCAAAAATTCTTAATGAAAAACGTGAATCTTAAATGTCTTTAATTGACACTATAAAATGCAAATAAAGACTAAGAGTAGCTTTAATCCAAAAAGCTCCAAGTTACAATCAAAGACATTTAGGCATTTTAATTTGCTATGTAATTGAACTAGTTTTATGAGTTTAGTGTCCCATTTAACTAAAGTTACTCTTAATTTTTGTTTATCTTTTATAAAGCTTTTAAATTTTCATTGTTTTATATAATGTGAGACTTGGTTCTACAACTCAAGTTACAAACTATTCAACATATACAATATACTTACTATTCGTAAAGAACTCCAATAAACCCATAATTAAATTAAATTACTGAATTGGCATAGTTCTCTTTTCAGGTGCTACCTCGTAAGTTCTAACTTGCTCAGAACTAATCAAACGAAACTACATAGATGTGATGAATCATTCACTGAAATTATATGTAGTAACTCAAACCAAACTTGTGAACAGTAAAGAACTTTAAGGATTGGGTAAACAAATTAAATATGCAAGCGCCTTCTAGTTATAGGACTTAATATCATGTATATTGCAGGAAGGTGAACTGATGAGATCTTAATTGGCCAAGGATTAAGGTGTGAATACATAATTCTCCCAAATGACTTGATCTTAACAGAAGTATTGACAAAACCCAAACCTTTACCAACTCCACTGATACAATCATACAAGTCCATGTTGACGAAGACTGATGTTCACATACAAACGCTCTTGTCTATATGGAAAAACCTTTTGACTACAGGATAAATAACAATTAAGGACAAACCCTTTTTTTTTTCAGAAAAAAAAAGTAGCTTTGCTTTTGGGGGAAAGAAGAGGGAGCATTTCACTAGTAAATTTTTTAGACAAGCACCTATCATCTACGTTAATTGGCAATGTCTAAATGATAATACTTGTAGACGATTGCCGGAGTCTAAACTGCGAACTTATATATGTTTCAGTCTAATGCAAGGCCAAAGGCGAAAGAATCCAACGTTTTGTATAAAAAGATCTCTACACAGTGCTGTCGGGGGATCCCAGATAAGAATCCAACTTATATATGTACCTCTTACACACTTCTATTTTGTTTCTGGCGACAAGTTCCCTCAAATCAAGTCTAATCAATTTGACGAGGTGATTAGTACAACCCACATACGTCTCCAGTAACCCACTTGACAACATATATACCTATTCCATATCCATATCATGTATTTATTGATTGATCTGAGATAAATGACATCATTGAACAAATGTAGAGAGCACTCGAAAGCAGTAAACTAAAGCACATGATGCAGCCATTCAATCTTCGAAAATACAATCCTTGGGGGTGTCAGTGTTAGGTTATGGTGCGAGTTGGCTAATCATGTTTTTATTTTAAACAATATTATCATTACTGCCAATTAGTACTTAAGCTAATCAGAAAATATCAACCCATAGATACCGTGATTCAGAAAGTTGCTGCAAAGCGCAATTTGTTTAATCCTGCTTAAACTCTGCTTTTTATTAGGTTATGCCAAATGGTGTTAAAGTGAACAAATATAATTGCAACAAACTCTTCCCATGCACAGTTAATGCGGTCTCCAATAAGTGTCTATTTCAGGTTATTTTATAAAAAGCTAGCTAATTATAGCATCCTTTTCTCGCCACGTACAGATGCAAAGAGAATCAAGCTAAGCCACTTGGTTTAGGTTAGTATTTCAGTGAATATGATAAGATGACTATGCTTCACATTGATGGATGTGTACATATAAAAAATATTTTGGCTTCTATATATTTGACTTCTACAGTTGCAAATTGTAATTCGAATGTCTTGAAAAAAGCAGAATAATTGCTTGTTTATGTTGATGTAAATGATTTATCATAGACTGTTTGGTATTTTCACGTGCACACTGTAGCTTCCAACTCTTGCTATCTAATTTGATTTGTTGAAAACAGGAGTTTGATTCTTCTTTTCCCTCAAATGGATTTGATTAGATATAAAAGCTGAGATTTTCTCCTTTAGTATAAAACCGTGATGGTTATGGGTTTCATTTTTCATCAAAAGCTACACAACCAGGAATAGAAAATCCTCGTCGGATAAACTTTACTCTTTCTCAATGGAATTTCAATTGGAGACCTCCAGATAGAATGTTAATACTCAATCATTGGAGTGTCAGTTGATAACAACTTGATGGCTATATTTTAGAAAAGTGAATGACAATAAAGTTAAACGAGCAAAAGGTGGGAAGTGGAGGACACAGAGCAAGAGAAAAGGAGAGGAGTAATGCAAATGACAAAAATATAGTACTATATAATTATGCATCATAAGCTGTGGACTCAATGTTCACGGTCATTAATAATCTTATCTCCTTGTTCTCTGTGTATCTCTCTCTATCTATCCATCTCTAATGCGACGTGAACCAGGAAATGAAAATAATTCAGCAGAATTCATAACCACAATGGAATAACATTTTACCATTATTTTCAAAGTAAACATCTATGTACAAAAGGTTTTATAATGACAAAATCCACTAGTACATTGACATTTCCCATTGTTGTAATTCGTATCCCTACCATGCACATAAGACTATAACATTTATAAGGCAACAAGTAACGTGGCATTTAGATGATTTGGTTTGGTATCATTTTTATGCAGATTTGGTTGGTGAGGAACCTAATGAGAGGAAAGGTTCACCCTCCACCTTTCAAGAATATTCTGTACGATACTAGCTAGATGAAATTTAACGCCAAGAACCTGACTTCGAGCCCATATTATATTGTCACATGTAGTCATGGACAGATAACTCACTTCACCAGGTCTACTGCAGGCTAATGCCCCTTGTCCTCCGTGCCTAAAGTTTGCAGTGCATTTGACTCAATCTCGTTGAAACAATTAAATCCAAAATCATGAACACCAAAGTCCTGAGAGTCCAATAACCAACAACAATGGTCCTCCCAAGATAGCAGGCCCATGCCATTATTAGTATTCTCTGCATTAGGTATACTTTCCCATAATGCATCCAACAGTGGAGTTTCGTCCAGCCACAAGCTGTTCAGTAGAGAGTCCTCGCTGCAAATACTATCTAGCGAAAGGGATTCATCCCCAGAGGAATTTTCAGCTGGGGATGAGATTGAATTCTCCTGTGAGTTGAGAACTCCATCAGTTTCCTTAACCTGATGGTTATTGGCAGATTGTGGTAAATGCTCTGCAGGGGATGAGTTATCCTGGGAGGCAGCTTGTTTGTTGAGCGGTTCATGAGTAACGGGATCAATACCCATCTTGAGGAGCTTTTTCTTGATGTGGGTGTTCCAATGATTTTTTATCTCATTGTCCGTCCTTCCTGGTAATCTGGCAGCAATCGTGGACCACCTGAGACAGAACAGCTACAGATAAATTAAACTTGATGTGGGGGTCTTTCATGGCCGCAAGATATGTACCGATATAAATCAAACGTGTAGATTGCTCTAAGATCTTCAACTGAGTTAGTATATATTTTTTAACTAAAAAGAGAATGAGTAGGTATTCTTCACCTATGAATATCTGTTCCTAATCCAATTTATAATTGAGCATGACAACTTTAATTATGCAAATTGCAGCCCAATAAAGTATCTCTTAACCAGTCATATTATATATGCGGAGACGTCTGTTACCATATTCTTATGTCGTTATCAATCTTTGCTTCTATGCCTATTGTTTTACTCTTTAAATTTTCCAATTACCATTCGGATCAACTTTACATCTGCAGCTCGCAAAGTAGATAAATGAGAAGTAGATTCTATCTGAAATTAATATATGGATTCATCCTCATCTAACTAAGCAAGTATTCGATTGCTTCTGA
>JASKGM010072343.1:0-15878 GCA_034509205.1 Ceratonia siliqua
AATTTTTTTTCATTTAAATTTAATAAGTCAAAAAGTACTGGGTTGGCCCGAAACTCGATGAGCTGGTATAGGACCGGGTTGGGCTGGCCCGTTTGCCAGCTCTATTCCTAATTAACAACTTATCTCTTTCTAGCATAAGTTTAATTAATCAAGAATGCATTAGTTATGTTCTATGGAATTATTATGTGATCTACCTAATATATGTAGCAATCTTTCAATATGTAGGGAGTTTCATTCCAGATATTATCTACACAAAATTATACGTTGATCTCATTCATGTCATCCTAACTTTCTAATTAGTGGCCAAGTAATTAGAAGCATTAAGAGTAGAAAGAACCACAATTCTTAACAACAAATAAATAAAATCTTGAATTAATTAATGAAATCAAATTCCCTAACTAGGGTACATCTTGACCCTAGAACATAACTAAAACTAAAAAAGCAATAGAGAAGAAAGACATAGGAAAATCATATGGATAAATTCTACCTAAGAGTGCCACCACCTTGCTCCTCTTCTGCTCCAAGATTCAATGAATAAAAGTCCAGCTAAAACCCTATTTATAGTAGAGAGGCCTCCTTAGATCTAAGTTAACAAATTCTTCTAGAAGACGTAACACGTTTTACTCGGCAGTTTGGACCTCCTAAACGCATGAATTGGGCTTTGTGGTGAACTACAATGTTGTAGGTCTATGTCTTAACTTTCCATAACCTCAAGAATCAGCCCAATCATTGAAGTGAGAGTTATGCGATGAGAGTTATGGCCCAAACACTAAAACAAGTTGTTATATGAATTTTACCTGATTTTAATTAATTTCGCCAGATATTTCATTAAGTCCACCAAAGCATATAAAACGAATAAAAACATAATTAAGACCTTTTACCATTAAATACACATTAAAGAATATATAAAAATATTAATATATATAAAAATAACTATTAAACCCAAAACTATCACCAATAGATTGACCAAAATTCGAACGCTATCAGTACAGAATTAAAAAAAAATTATTATTTCCAAATCGAAACTAACATAGGTGAATTTAATGCCAAAATCCATATGATACGAAAACATAAAAGAGAGCTCCAAAGGATAGGAAAATATGAGGTATTAATTGTATGGCCAGAGATGAGACAAAACTCAACCATATGAAATTAGAGACAAAGAACATAGCCCTTGCTCGGCGTTCTCAGAACTGAGCCGAAATTGAATTTCGACTTGCACCCGCTAACCGAGGCGTGAATGAAGGTGATGGGGTGTGATGACAGAGTGAATCCAAGGAGATGGGTTTGTGCCAGCGATTTTCTTGATAAGTGTGCGCTTTCGTTAGGTTATGTTTGGAACTTTAGCAGAAAACCTAATGAAATGGAAGAAAGCTGAATGAAACAAAGCAAAGAAAAAGAACAGAAAGAAATGGTGGAAAGCTGGAATGGAAGTTGGAACAATATTTCCTTCAATTTGTTTTATTTAAAATAGAATAAAAATTCAATAAATATCATAATATATGTATTTCAATATTAATTTAAATATAAAAAAATAAAGTAGAGTTCTTAAAATTCATAATGCTCTTAATAACACATAATTAAAAATCATATTTAAAGATCACAATTTAGTGTATATTATATATAATTTGAAAGAAATAATTATAACTTCATATGAAAAATTAGATTTAGGAATTGTAATTTCATATTAAAAAATAAATTTTGAGAGATGGATAAAGTGAAAACAGTAATAAAAACATAAATTAGAAAAGATAGATATGTAGTATATTAGTTAATAAAATAAAGGATAAAAATATTAATCAATAAAAAAAAATAAGTGTTCCCTCTCTTTACTCCCAATTTGGGAGGGAACAAAAATTGGTGTTTTTAAAAAGAAAAGTAAAATACTAACATTTTTTTTTATTTTGTTGATTTTACATATACTTCCCCTCTATTTCACATACACACACTTTTCTTACATTTTTTAAATAAACTACACATAACTTTAATTTAAAAAAAAAATAGTCAATAGTTAACATTCAATTATCTAAATAAAAATCAAAAAATTAATCTTAATTAACTATTTAATGGACTCATAACATATATTGAATAATTCTTTTAATTTACAAGTGCCTTTTTACGTAGGGTACAATTTTTATTTTATAATTTTATCAAAAAATAATTTTTAATTTTTCTTTTTTATTGAGTGTTAATTAAAGTGGTATATATAAAAAATTAAAATAATATTTTAAAATACATAAAAATAGAATATTAATAAGAAAATATTGACTCTCACTCTGACCAAAATTAATTCAAATTGACTCTCACAAAAGTTAATTATCACAAATTTTACAAAATGTTTTCTAACTATCATCAACACTCATCTGATCTCACTTACATCATCCCACTACATAATAATTGACTAGAAAAACCTTTTATAAATTTTGTGAGAATTAAATTTTGAAAAAAAATCATTCCTATTTCATGAATTTGTCCTTAAATGGTATCACAGTTTTTGTATCGTCTGCTCACACAATTCTAGTTTGAATTTCTTACAACAAATTTATTACTTATTTAAAATTCTTTATTTTGACTACTTGTGGAAATAAGCCTATTTAGAATTAAATTAGTTATGCTCAAGCTTTAATTTCTTTTTCCTATGGGAAGTTAAGATTTTAATGTCGCATAATAGAATAGACGTTGCAATATGAAATTTTCTTTAATACACTGTATATATACATACATGTAATAGCTTAGATTATTTTACAGTTACACTTTGATAAATGTTTCCAAATTATCATATTTTAAAAGTGGTAGAGTATAAATTTTTTATTTATTATAACACTATTATAATATTATTTCAAATATAAAAAATAATTTTCAAGAAATAATAATTTAAAGTAATTTGAAAAAAACTAAAATAAATTCTAAATTAATTTTGGATGGTTGCCTGCAGTGTTGTAAAAATCGAACCGATTGGTTAGTTTAATCAAGAACCAAACCCATGCCAGTCCAACACACACTTAAAAACCAATGGATGTTGAACTTCCCTAAAAATGGGTGACTTGCAATCCAATTGGAAAAACCAGGCAAGCCACCGATTACACTGCATTTTGTCTTTTTTTCGGGTGGTATTTAAAAAAAAAAAAAGAACGAAATGAAGAAGAAGAAGCTTTGAGGAAACGACAAGATTTGAGGAGGAGGGGAGAGATCAGAGATCGAAAGAAGAAGAAGAAGATTAGAGATCAGATGAGACAAGCCATGTCTAGTAGTTGCCTCTCTCCTACTTCTTTTAGGTTGTCATATCTCTCTCGGTGGTTCTTGCGTCTTTGATCACCGCAATCCTGCAACCAAACAAGGGAATAGATATTTAGGAGGTAGTGTGCGCATTCTCAGGAGTGAATGGCTGAGATGCAAGATTAGTTTCAAGAGTAGCCTGATACTTCAACTCCTCACCACTCCCACTCCTTTGGTAAAGTGGGATGACAAAGAAAACATAGAAGCTTAAGAGACTGAAGAAGTGAAGACGACAAGACGCATTCAAAAAAGGGAAAGGTAGAGAGTTTTTATGTAATAAAAAGAAAAAAAATTGAAAGAAAGGAGTCAAATGACTCTGGTCCTTCTTGGCGTGATAGAGATGAACCGTGAAAGTAAATGGGACACTAAATGGGGAACACTCCCCTACTGCCCGCCCAGGGGAGTTGTTATAATTTTTTATATATTTTAATGTTTTTTTAATGTTTTTTTATTTTTTAAAATTAATTAAGTATTTTATATATCATATATTTATTTTAAAATTTAAGATATGTTTTTATTTTTTAAAAAATTTTTTAACTTAAAAATGAATAATAAAAAAATTATGAATAAATAGTATTATGAATATAAAAAAAATTTTAAAATATTTTAAAAAATTCTGAAAAAAATATATGATATTAAAAATAAAAAAATAATTTTAAAAAGTAAAAAAATTAAAAAACACATAAAAAAAAAAGAAAAAATTAGCTGTGACTGTAAGATAACAACGGCCTAAATGTTATTGTACTTTTGTTTTGAAAATAAATAAAAAAATAAAAAATATTTGTTAGTTTTATAATAAATATAATATAAAAATAAGAATTTATGTATAACAATTTTTTATATATATTTATTTTAATGTGAACTTATCTTTGACTTTAAAATTAAGATAAATATTTAATTTATTTTGAATATATTAGTATTTATTAGTTATTAATTATTAGTTAATTAATTTTATTTAATTATTAGTTGTTATATATATAATATATTACATTATATATATAGTATAATTTAAAAAATTATTTAATTCAAATTCTGTTCGACCGTGGTTTGATCTCGGTTAGACAACTGACATGTGATTCTTTGTCTCCATCAGTTTAATGACTAATATAATTTTTAAAAAATTGATAAAAACAAAACAAATAAACTCACGTTTTCTTGATTCCTCGCAAAAAAATCACACACGTTCTCTACATTCTTCCACCCAAAAAAATTCAGGTACTCACCCATTCCAACATACACACAACATACTCCCGGCCACCTTAATCTTCTCTAGGAAAGACGATAATCAATGGAAAGGAATAGAAACTAATAAAAAGAAAATTTTTACCATTGTTTATAGTTTTTAAAACTTAAGGAGGGGAATAAAATAGCAGGGGAACTATTTTCATCTATCCTTTTTAGAATAAAATACTTCAACCTCTTTTATTTTGTTGATTTTACACATAACTCTTATTTATTTTTAAAACCTTCACAATAACACAGTTAGGTTATACCATTTACATTTTTTTTATTAAATAAATTACCTTTTCTTTGTGTCCTCTTATCATCAAATGTGAAGGTAACTTCATTTATTTTACTGATCTTACACATATCTCTTATTTATTTTTAAAACCACCACAAAAGTCAAAAACATAGTTAAGATAAACCGTTTACTTTTTTCATTAAATAAAATACCTTTTCTTTATGTCCTCTTATTGTCAAATGTGAAGGTATAGTAGTTATATTACAACAAATTCTCTCACACAAAATTATATATATACACACCCACAGACATGTAACTAATATTTTAAAAATCAGATCGATCATTGAATTGATAAAAATAATGGGTCATAGGTTAATAGTTAAATACCGATTAAATCGGATTTTAATTAAATAATATATTTTTAATTTATATATTATATATAATGTAATATATTATTATTATATATAATAACTAATAATTAAATAAATCAAATTAAAATATGAATAATTAACTAATAAGTAATAACTAATAATAACTACTAATATATTTAAAATATAATTAAATATTTATCTTAATTTTAAAGGGTAAAATGTGTTCACATTAAAATTAATATATATACAAAAAATATGTTTACAAATTTTTATTTTTATATTATATTTATTATAAAACTCAAAAAAATTCTTCATTTTTATTTTATTTTCAAAACAAAAGTACAATAACATTTGATAGCCATTTCCTTTCACGGTTTCACCTCTATCACTCCAAGAAGAACAAGAGTCATTTAACTCATTTCTTTCAATTTATTTTTATCTTTTTGTTCCCATCAAAGCTCTATACATTTCCTTCTTTTCAATGCATCTTGTCGTCTTCACTTCTTCAGTCTCTTAAATATCTATTTCCTTGTTTGCATGAATGAATAATGTTGGTTATTTGTTCTGTTGTCGACCAGGACATCAATATAAGGAAAATCATCCTTGTTTCTAGCCTTTCTTTGGTCTCATAGCACACACATTCTAACCCATCCATCCTTCTTTGGTATATGTGTGAACATTGTATTTTATCTAGGTCTTTTATTATTTTATAAAAGTTCCCAAAAAATTAAAAAAAATCTTTTAATTTGAGTATGTGTTTGATTTTAGGATCTTAATATTTTGTTTGAGTATATTTTCTTTTTTTCCTAGATCTTAATTATTTTGGTTCTAAATTTTATTTGAGTCACTAGATTTTAAGTTTTGATTATTTAGATAAGCCATAATTTTAACTTGAATTTGTGTTTACATCAAATTTTAATTTGGACTTTTAATTTAAGGCATTTTAAATTTTGTTAAGTATATTTAATTTTGTTTTATTTCTTATTTGAGTTCATTTTGTCTCAGTTAGGTCTTAAGTTTTGTTTTTATTGAATTCTTAGCTCATTTGTCTACAAAATTGGGAATTAAAACAAAGAAATTTAAAAATAAGATAAAACTAGTGTTGTGAAAATTGGATTGGCACAGCCAGTTTAACCAAGAACCGAACCCCTAGCCAGTTTGGTTTATACAAAAAAATTGGTGAACATTAAACGGCCCTCAAATCTGATGACTCACAATCCAACCGAAAAAATCGGGCAGGTCACCAGTTACACCAGGCTTCAAAAAAAAAAAAAGCAAAATTGAAGAAGAAGAAGATATAAGGAGACAACGAGATATGAGGAGGAGGGGAGAGATCAGAAGAAGAAGAAAAAGAAGAAAATCATAGATCAGAGGGGAGAAGCCATATCTGGTGGTTCTTGCATCTCCGGTTGTCGCCTCTCGATCTCCCAGTGGTTCTTGTATCTCTGGTCACCGTAATCCTGCAACCAAACAAGGGAATAAATATTTAACACAATGAAAAAGCATGGTCATACCTAATTCTAGGATAATCCTATGTCATCTTTCAACCATACCTAACTGTTCAGGAGTATGTGGACATGATATTTGATGAACTATACCATTTTTCAAAAAAAAAGAGATGTTAATATAGAATTAAGGAACTCTCCTCCACCATTTGAATGAAAGATTTTTATTTTTTTTATTAAATTTCCTTGCCACATAATTTTCAAATAACATATATGTATCCACAAAATCATGTTTTCATTTCAAAGGTATAAGCCATGTATATTTAGAAAAGCCATCCACCAAACACGTATAATATTTAAAATTTTCAAAAGATAAAATTGGAGCAAGACCCCATAAATCACAATGAATCTTGTCAAAAATTCTAGTACTCGAATGTTATGAATAAGAGAACGGTAACCTACTAAGTTTTCCTAACTGACAACTATGACACAAATGCATAATCTTAGTGCTCCTACTACTTGAATTAACCCTTTATTTTTCAATAACTGCAATGTTGAAAATTGTGGATGTCCTAAACGTTGATGCCAGGCTTCTGCTATGCAGGATTTAAAATGATGAGAGAAATACAATTATGGTGAATTGGAGAGAACATAGAGATCACTCTTGTGTTTCCCTTTTATCACTAGTTGCCCTGTTTCTAGTTCTTTAACACAAACCAACTTTAGAAAATTCAAAATTTATATGAAATTGAGTAGTCAACTAGCTTATAGAAAGCAAATTTTTAGTTAATTTTGGAACCAATAGTACATTTTGAAGAGGTAATGAATTCTTGTTTTATTTTATACTAGTATCACCAATTCCAACAATATGTAACAATGAACCATCTCCAATTTGTACTAAATCGGACCCCAAAAATTCACAAAAATTAGACAACATACCTGGCTTACCCGTAATGTGATTAGATGCCCCAATGTCAGATGTCCATTCTATATCTAAAATTGAGTTATCCATGGTAAAAGCTACAAGGGTTTGCAGTATTTTGTCACTGTGAGTGGATTTCGTAGGTACCCACTAGCAAATTTTGGCAACGTGGCCTAATTTTCCACAATATTGACACAATTCATTACGATACATGTCTCTTTCTGCAGGTGTCATGCATTGTTCACTAGGTGGTGGTGGACGACGTTGTCTTGTGTTTGATTCTGAGTTATCTGGGTGATGTTTGTAGTTTCTGGTTTGTTTGGCTTGGAACCCACGCCTTGATGATGTGAATTACCGTGAATTATTTCCTGTGAAGGAGTGCTGAGAGCGTTATTGTTGTCCATAGAAAGTAACTTGAGAAGAAAACTGGTGATTTATTTATTTGCATTATTAGAAAACCAACTTCTTCGCTAGTCTAAATTTTTTCATTTGTGACACCTGCTCAAAGTAAGTAGGCCTAAGAGGCTTCAGCATGGTAGTTGTAAATGTCTCATATTGAAGACCAAGACTAGTGATTAAGCAAAATCACTTTTCTTTATTTGAGATCGGGTTACTAATGGCTACAAGATTATTACACAAACCTTTGAACATTTTAATGTGTGCAGTAATGGTTTTATGTTCATCCTTGCAAAGATATGTCAACTGTTGTCATAGAGTAAATTCTTGTTCCTGTAAGTCTTGTGCATATGCATTTTTGAGAGCTTCCCACATTGAATATGCTATCTCTAGCCCAACAACAAGTCTAAGAGCTTCTTCTAAGAGTGTGTCTATAATCCATCCACGAAGTAGGTGATCAGACTTGTGCCAGGCTATATAACTTTCTGTCAATATTGGAGTGAAGTTTTCTATATCTATGTTTGGAGTGGGAACTGTGTATTTAGTGGTGTGATGAGTTTTCTATGATGATATGCTCAACTAAATCTTGACTTTCTGCTAAGGCTAAAGCTTGTTCACGCCATAATGGATAGTTAGTAGGTGTGTGTTTGAGAGTAACAAAGTTACAAACATTTAGAGAAAGAGTTGAGATGATGAAGAAGGAGAAAAAAATAGGATCTGATACCTAGAAGAAAAACACAAAGCAACGACTAGCAATAATGAATAACTAGAGTTTAAAAAGGGTGGAATGCAAAAGTAAGAATAGATTGTGATAGAAACTCAATGTCTTTATTATTTCTACTATTTCTAGAATTGAATCGACAATACATACGAGTGTTTGTTTAAATAAAGATCTTAGTCTAATTGTCGCCCATTATCTCTTCCTTGGTGGATAGCATAGATACTTGAGAGTCTACCTCTGCATTTGCATAGTTGTTGATGTCTGTAAGTTCTGTGGTCATCTCATCTCCTTGAACTATCAGTTTGGCTTGAATTTGTCAACCCGTAGTCATCGTGTTCACTCCCTGTTTTTCTACTCACTTTGAATTTGTAATGAGGATTGATAGCTGGATTTATAGTCTTATCACTCCAACATTTTGGAATATCTGTATCTCTTATGCTATCCTCATTAGATTTGTTGTTGGGTTATGAGGTGATGCTAACAAATTCCTTGTAGTCGAGGAGGAAGAAGAGGATTATGAAGATGAACCAAAGTGGAGAATGCACTTTGATGGGGCTACCAATTTACATAGAAATGGGGTTGTGTAGTATATTGTATCTTCAAAAGGAAAACAATTTCCATTTCCATTAAGTTATACTTTGACTACAAAAAAAATGTAGTCAAGTATGAGCAAGTCAATTTACTTGATTGAGCAACTCAAAGAAATCTCTTTCTTTCATATGTCATGAAACAAGAACTAGTTTGTGAATGCTTTAGCTACTCTTTCTTCAGTGATGAAGCTAGTTTATGGGGTATATGTGTAACTAATCCAAATCCAGTCTTAAATATACAAATGTAGAGGAAGAACTAGATGGCAAACCTTAGTTCTATGATACCAAGAAGTATATCACTACTAGGAAATACCCAACATGGGCAAATGAAAATGACGAAATGACCATTTAGCACTTGGCAATGAATTTCCTTCTCAAAGGATATGTCTTATACAAAAGAAGCCATTTTAAAATCCTCTTCCAATATGTGGACACAAAGGAGAACAAACAATCATGTTAGAAATCCAAATATGTGGCTTTTTCCTTGGATGACACTGGAGAAGGATTACTTTGAATTTGTATGAAAATGCCATAAATGACTAGTATACATGGATCATATCAATGCTCCCTTAATTACATTGCAATATCTAATGGCACCCTAGCCTCCATGTAGGGGCATCGATATAATCTAGCAAATCAATCCCAAAGCCTTTAATTGAAAATTCTTTATTTAGGTAGCAATTAACTACTTCACAAAGTGCAATGCAGGGAACTTCTATGTTAGTAAAAATTAGGTTAAACTTGAATAGAGCTAAAGTTAAGAACTACTGCAACCAATTTAAATTCAATGACCATAAATTAACACCTTATAAATTGCAAATGAATAGGGTCATTGGAAGCTACTAACAAAAGTATCAAGAAATTCATTGAGAAAATGATCATAACATAAGAAGATTGGCATGCTCCCTTATACTCTATACAAATATCACACTTTGACTAGGGCTACTCCTTATTCACTAGCTCATGGGAGGGAAGTCATTGCATAATTTGAAGTACAAGTGCCTTCATTGAAGGTACTAATGGAGGCGTCCTTAGTTGAAGATGAATGGGTTAAAGCACGTTCCCTCAGCTAAACATAATCAATGAGAAAAATCCAATAGCTATGTGTCATTGATAGTTTTAACAGAAGCACATGGCAAGGGCCTTTAACCAAAAGCTCAAAACACGTGTGTTTACACCTGATGATCTATTATTAAAGAAGATACTACCTAATCAAGAAGAAAATCAGGTCAAGTGGACACCAGCCTATGAAGGACCCTATGTTGTCAAACACGATTTTTCAGGAGGAGCCTTGATACTAACTGATATTAAAGGGAAAGGCCTACCAAGACTCATTAATTCTAACGCAGTCAAAAGAAACTTCGTATGAACAAAATGAAAGAAGATTGCTAGATTGAAAACCTAAAAGGGTGATTTAGGCAAAGTTTATCACATAAAAGAAAAAGAAAAGACATGAAAAGAAAAGAAAAATCCTAGTAGAACGAAAACCCAAAAGGGCGATGTAGGCAAATTTAGGGCACAAATGAAAAAGGAAAGTTCTATAGATCAAAAACCCAAAAGGGCAATCTAAGCAAAAGTAAAGGCAAGAAGAAAAAATAAAGCTAGCTAAACAAGAGCAAAAGAAGTCTAAGCAAAAATTAGGGCATGGAACATACAAGGGATGGTTATAATTTTGGATGAAACTTTGAGTATAGAAGTGACATGGCAATTGGCACCAACATTGGGGCAACATCATAGTTGTAATAATATCATCTCACATTGATTGTAACATGGGAAACACCTATTTTAGATCATACGAGATTAACTGCATAAGACTTCTCCCTTTGGAGTTATATCTTAATTATATTTTTTCACATAACTCAGTTCCTTGTTGATTTGTCTACCATTTACTACTCAAATTCATCATTAATAAAAGAGGTTTATTCATATAATAACTATTTTTCACTTATACTCTATCCTTCTTCACATAATTTTCATATTATAACATTCATACTTCACATAAAGCAAATGTTTGACAAAGTGTAGCATTCTTTACCATTACATTGTAGAGCCTAGTAAAAAATGCTTAAGGTTTTTTTTGTGAGCAATTGTTTCCAATGAATGTTATGCTAGATACATGCAATGACATGGTAATAGTTCATGTTGCCACATGGCAAGGAAACTAAACACAATGATAACATCACTCATGGCTCTAAGGCAAAGAGTTAAGACAACTTTTGTAAATACAAGATCATCTGTCTAATTAAGAAAAGGTCAATATCCTTAATCTTTTTGCAAGGGCAAAATAAAACTTTTATCTTTACTTATTCCTTAGATAGAACACCAACGATCCTATCGTTTGCTATTCGCTAAAGAGGGGTAATATTGTAATACTTTTATCTTTCCCTACTTTTTCAATGATACCTCACCCAAAAAAACCATTACTACTAGTTGAAGTTCTATCAATCCTTTTCATTTTTGCTGTTACAATCCTAAAAGTCTAAACTAATCAAAAGCTCACTCACACACCTGAACACTATCTCTTATTCGAGAAAGAGAGAAACTCCATATACACTGAGTATATCCTATTTATACAAGTATACTAGTAACTAGCACTACAAGAAAACAAGAAATTTCTCACAGAAAAAATCCATCAGAAACAATGTTTTCATGGAATTTCTAATGGATTTATGGTCCTAAAAAAAGTTTCTCACAAAGAATGACATCTGCGGGAAATTTTTCAAGGAATTTCTCTTGGATGAAGCGAGTCCTAAAGAGCTTTCTCATGGAAGTATTTCATGAGAAATGGCAATGAACTTTGAGAGAAAAAGTGGTGAATTTGTGACCCATTCTCATGACTTTCTTGCTGAAATTCTCACGGATTCAAGGCCAAGAGAAATCGTGCATGGACTCGAGTATGTGAGCTTTCACACGGACTTGAGTCTATGAGAAATTCTGAGACAAAATTTCCAAAAAGAATTTCTCATGGCCAGTGGTCGTGAGAATTTTTGAAATAAAATCGCTGAATTTTTAAAAAATAATTTCTCATGGACATTGGCAATATGAAATTTTGTGAAAAATCACCATTGATTGCTAATGTATAATTCATTTTTATGCTTTTCCATTAACCTATAAAATTTCAAAAACAATCCTAAAATCAAAGGAAAAACATACGAGAGTGGATCCAATTAAATATATTATTAAGTAGATTAAAAAATGTATATAAATTACATCAAATGTAATGTTATTATGTGAAAAAAAATATCAAATATCATCACTTGACGCATCATCACCATCATTGGCATTAGAGTTAGGGGATAGGGGAGGTGGACAGGTAGTAGCAGGGGGCAGCATTGGCAACGACTATCTTGGACAGCTGCTTCAAGCCCAACCTTAACCATAGCCTTGTAAATTGTCTATACAACATTTGCATTGTTTTATGCTGCAACAATCTAATAGTAGTTCCAGATTAACAAATGCAATAATTAACTACTAACAAATGCTATAACATTTTTTTAACATCATGCAACCAAGAGTCCAAGACTATTGAGTGCTACATAGCTGTGTTTGATAAACTATGAAAAACCACTTAGGCAACAATTATATATAAACTCAGTAGTTCTCACGCACCCATGTAAACAAAAAAACCAAGTGGCTTGTAGCATATATGAGTGGAGGAAAATAATGAAAGAGTAGTGACATGCAAGATGAGATCTTGCAAGTCATTCAATGGTAAATACCATGGCATTGGTAATATTTGAAAGAAATGATAGTTAAAGGCCCATATGTATTTGAAGAAATAAAATTTTCTTATAGACCTTTATTTTCCTTCTCTTTTGAATATAGAATTGACTTTCACAATACCTTGTAAACATTTCATAGAAGGAAGCCAGAACAGTTGTATACATTTAAATGAGAAGTTTTATCATAAGAGTTGTCATTTAAAAAAATAAAATTTCAAGCTATTAAATGGAAAACAAGAAAATAAAGTTACACTCAATTCTTTTTGTCCCCAGTGTTACATCATTGAATAAAACAATATATAATTAAAACCAAGGGCTAATTCTTGAATATTAGTGTGAATTCTGGGACTAAAGGTCGTAATGGAAAAGTCCCTTAAATGTTATGTCAACCTCACACAAAATTTAGTCATTTCTTTTGTTACGATGTGTAGAGAAATCACTAGGTCAACTATGTATTTGAAAAGTAAAAAAACAACAAGACAATATGACTAAAGGATAGGTTTTCATAGAAATTTCCCCACTAAATGTCTACGTCATTCTTAATTGAAAACTGATTAAGGATATTTTGAAGCGTAATAAATAGATGGTGTTCGATACATTTTCTTAAATAGTTTATCCTATGATTTTTCTATGTTTTGAAGAAGGTTGGTTGAAGGGAAGCTAGCTACCAAGAAATTTATCCTTAACTTTCAAGAAAAAGACATCTCTAACTCTGGCTGAATAAACTAATTACTTAAAATATAATATATGAAGCTAATGGAACTCTTTCTTTTTTCAAGTTATTTCAAATCTCAAGTTTTTAAGCAGTATTGCTACTAGAATCATAAGAACATTCAATAGAGCCCTTTCCAAATACAAATTTTTGCATTCATGAAGCATACATGCCAAAATAGAATCCTTTATGTGGCGACCCCCTGTTGGAACACCCTTAGGTCACACTGGAATAATAATATACACAACAAAATCTTTCATTTGCCTTTATCTTTTTGACAATCTTTAGGGCGATTTCCATCAGAATAAAATTGTTAGCACCTACATAAACAAGAAAGCATGATTTAACATCACAACAAGATCTACAAAATAAATCTATGGAGAACCTCATTAACCTCCTTAACGCTGCATTTTCCATTCGAAATAGGTTGCCTTAGAAAGCAAGTTATATTCCCCAATTTGATGTAAATACATTTTAATATTAATAAATAAAGAATTTATTTATGTAAGCTTTATTTTCTAGCTATTAAGGTTCCTATATTTTAATAAATCAAGAAACATTTGCATAAGGGTTATGTAAAAGGAGATATGTATCTTTAGATGAATTTCAAACAATATTCACAGTCACTAAATAAAATCGATCACTTTGTTCAATTAAGACTATAGTGTCCGCATTACCTCCATAAAAAGAATGAGATTTTTTTTTAAGGAAATGATGAATCTCAAATCATTGAAGTAGTAGACTTCAGGTAATGACACTATTAAATGAAATAGAATTAAGTGAGATATCAAGTTCAAATTAATAATTTTGCTTTGAACTTGAACTCACACATATTGCATTCGCTGATGGCAGAACTAAAATCCTAATGGATTGTGGACTCGTGTCAATGACCATTGTGATCTTTGATATACTATAGGCACGACTATTATGTGACATTGGTCAAGACTCTGTATGTTGGGATCACAGTGGAAGTGAACATCTGGGAACATAAATCCAAGAAATAGAGTTCATAGTATTACATCACTTATGGTGATTTCAGGAAGAATAGTGATCTGGGCCTAGTGAAATGATGAATTAGCTACTCATCATTTCGAGATAATTCTAGAAAATTTCTAAAAGATTATCTGGTCACTTATTGGATGAAATTTGAAACCAAGGATAAAATTGAATTAAGGGTAAAATAGTAATTTTACTTTGTGTCAATGAATGGGTACGAGGGTTCACAAACACTAGGTTAACAAATTGGACAAATCAATGTTCAACATTAACTTATTGTAATTTTAGGAATTATTAAGAGTGTAATCATGAGTATTTGCTGAAACGACTTTATAATTAATAAAATTAGATTATCTTAATGAGATTAAAATTATCCCCAATTTGTTGGAGCTTGAAATTCCAATGTCGAAATGGATTCCCCACCTAGCTTTGGAGAATTCAATCCATATTAAGTTAGATTATATTTAAGATGAAGTTAATTAATAGCATTTCAGCTTATGTCTTTATTAAGAGAAGAGTTGTCTTAATTTAGATAAAGAGTTATTTTATGACAAATGTTATCCTAATCATGCTTGAAAATGTGAGAAACATTTTTGTCGCCAAAGAGACAAAAATAATTCTCACATTAGTTATCTAGTTTAAACAAGTGTTGTTTTAATTAGACAATTGAATTTTAAGACAAATGTTTATCTTAATTAAGATTAATTAAGACAAGTGTTGTCTCAATTTAGATAACATTTATCTTAGTAATTATTTTTGGTTTAACTACTTTAAATTAATATTTGAATTGTTCAAATATATAATTTGAAGAAGTTGATTAAAATAAAATAAAATTTTCATTTAATTAGAAATTTTGGCTATAGCATTTTATTAGGATAAAAATAATTTAATTAATTCTTTATTTTAATATTGTTGCAAAGTTTGAATTGTTCAAACATGTGAAACAACCTCCTCCCCAAGTGACGGAGAGGTGTATGACCAAAAGGAAGGGAAATGATCATTGACATGGTCAAATATATTTCCTCCTAATTATGTTAATTATCTAGGTAAATAAAGATTGAAAATTAAAAGAGTTTTAATTTCTTAGATAACCTATATTTACTAGGAAACTAAGGCAAAGAGATTTAATTAAGTAAAATTTATTTATTTAAATTTTTAATTCAAGCATGATCGATTAGAAAGCAACAGATATTTTATTTAATTGTTAAATAAAATATGTTATTATCAAAATTAATAATATGATTATTAATTGATAAATCATTAGA
>JASKGM010072364.1:0-15873 GCA_034509205.1 Ceratonia siliqua
ATATTACACCAGCCACGTCCTCCAAGGACCAGAATTGAGGTACCAAAAGATAGAAAAACTCGCCTTTGCATTACTCCCATCCGCTCGACGACTCCGCCCTTACTTTCAGAACCACCACATCACGTTAAAAACAGACCAACCAATAAGGCAAATACTTTAAAAGCCTGACCTGGCTGGCAGCATGCTTGGATGGGCGGTCGAACTATCCGAACACTCAATTAGTTATGAGCCCTGCGGGGCGATCAAGGCACAAACCCTGGCAGACTTCATGACAAAGCTCACCAGAAACCCTGAAGAAGTAATCCAGCACCCAGCATGGACATTATCAGTCAACGGCTCATCAAACCCAAAGGGAGCCGGGGTGGGGATAGTGACAAAAGGGCCCAGGGAAATCGTCATAGAGCAATCCCTCCGCTTTGATTTCCCAACCTCAAATAACCAAGCAGAATATAAGGCACTGATAGCAGGACTCTGCCTGGCCAGGGAGCTCGGGGCAGATAACATAAAACTATTAAGCGACTCGCAGCTGGTCACGAGCCAAGTAAAAGGAGAATATCAAGCTAAAGACCCGCAAATGATCAAATACCTGGAAAAAGTCAAAAGTATCACTTCCAACTTAAAGCAATTTGAAATTCAACATATCCTGAGGAACGAGAACATCCGAGCTGACGTCCTCTCTAAGCTCGCCAATAGCAAAATCCCAGCAAACAACTAAACAGTCATCCAAGAAACATTAGCCAACCCTAGCATACAGATTGATAACTCTAACATCAGCAACCGACCACCAAGTTAGATAACCACAATCAAGCACTATTTGCAAACCGGGATCTTACCACCCGATAAAACAGACGCACGAAAACTGCACAGGACAGCCAACGCGTACTGCCTGATAGGCGAAACATTGTATAAACGCGGATACTATACTCCCTTGCTCAAGTGTCTCACCACGGATGAAGCCAATTATGTCCTCCGAGAAATACACGAAGGCATATGCGGCCACCACATCGGAGCGTGATCATTAGCAATGAAGACACTGCGGGCAGGATACTACTGGCCGACCTTAAAAAGTGAAGCAAATGAGCTGGTGAAGAAATGCGACAAATGCCAGAAGTTCTCTCGCCGACATCTAGCACCCACAACCGACCTGCACACGGCGATCGAGCCCTGGCCGTTCTGCCGATGGGGTCTAGACCTGTTAGGACCCCTTCCGGTCGAAACGGGCCAAAGAAAATTCCTAATTATAGCAATAGATTATTTTTCCAAATGGATAGAGGCAGAACCTCTAGCCTCCATAACTGCCAAGCAAGCTAAAAAGTTTGTTCAAACTTTCATTGTGTGCAGGTTTGGCATCCCCCACACCATAACAACCGATAATGGAACCCAATTCGCAAGCGAAGGGTTCAAAAAATTTTGTGCCAACCTCAACATTCGGCTGAGTTTTACATTAGTGGAGCATCCCCAAGTAAACGGACAGGTTGAGGCAGCAAATCGCATAATCTTGGAAGGAATAAAGAAGAGGTTGTAGCAAACCAAGGGCGGTTGGACAGAAGAGCTCCCTTAGGTACTCTGGTCGTACAGGACAACTCCTCAGACCTCGACAAGAGAGTCACCCTACAAATTAACCTACGAAGCTGAAGCAATAATCCCTGTAGAAGTAGGAGAACCAACCATCCAGGCAGAGAGTACCACGAACCCGATAACAACATACAACAAATGCAAGTCAACCTGGATCTCCTTGAAGAGGTCAGGGAAAAAGCTCGCCTACAAATGATCACCTACAAACAAAGAATTGCCATCTACTATAACACTAAGGTCCAATAGAGGAATCTCCACTAAGAAGATCTCGTTCTCAAAAGAGCAGACGTCTCCAGAAAACACTTATCAGAAGGAAAGCTAGCACCAAACTGGGAATGACCTTACAGGGTAAGAGAAGTCTTGGGCAAAGGGGCATATAGGTTAGAAACCATCGAGGGAAGCTTAATTCTCCACACATGGAATGTAACCAACCTCAAATATTATGAAATAGACTAGATTCGAGACCAATGTCTCCCCAGAACAGCCAATGCCAGCCTCAAGACCACTGTCTCCCTAAAACGGCCAATGCCGACCTCGAGACCAATGTCTCCCCAAAAGAGGCTAAAGCCAACCTCGAGACCACTGTCTCCCCAGAACGGCCAATGCCGACCTCGAGACCAATGTCTCCCAAAAAAAGGCTAATGCCGACCTTGAGACTAATGTTTCCCCAGAACGGCTAAAGCCAACCTCAAGACCAATGTCTCCCAAAAAAGGCTAATGCTGACCTCGAGACCAATGTCTCCCCAAAATGGCCAATGCCGACCTCAAGACCAATGTCTCCCAAAACGGCCAATGCTGACCTCGAGACCAATGTCTCCCAAAAAAGGCTAATGCTGACCTGGAGACCAATGTCTCCCAAAACTGCCCATGCCGACCTCGAAACCAATGTCTCCCCAAAAAGGGCTAAAGCCGACCTCGAGACCAATGACTCCGCAAAACGACCGACCTCACCCAGACGTAACACAGCTCCTTGAAAGCCTTCAGACACTGACCAACCAGAATCACGAGTGGCCCCTTGGAGGCCAAAAAAAAAAAGAGCAAAGCACAATTTAACGCATCCACGTACTGAACATTAATTTCCAATAAACAAGTTCCATTGCAACCAACTTAAAAGTAAACTAATCTGAAGACGAGTCTTGATCGTCCCCCGACTCTGAAACAAGGAAGGCTGGGTCGTCTTGACCATCATCAACCGGCTCAACCAGCTCACCCTCCCGTACCAACTTAGCAGGATCCAAGTCATCCACAGGAAAATTCGCATGAAAGAACTTGACCTGATCGAGGCACAAATCAAATCCCTCAGTGAATGCCATCAAATAATTCGAACCAATTTTCTTCTCGGCCCTTTCCTTCATCCTTCTTCTTGAAGACCAGGCGCATCTCAAACGACGATCGGCCTTGGATAACTCTGAGGATAGAATTTCAACTTTCCTCTTGGAAGCCTCTAACACCTTTCCCGCCTACTAAAGTTCTTCGTCAAGCTCAACAGCCCGCACCCGAGCCACTGCCACTTCCCCAAGCTCCTTATCAGCCTCAGAAAGCCTCTCCTTCAAATCAGCAGGCTCATTCCTCATGCGGATGCTCTCATCGGTAAAATTGGCAACACGTTTCTCTAGCTCCCAGGTAGCCACCAAACCACGAGCATGATTTGCAAGTGCATATCGGGAAAGTCCAATCGTTGAGGCTGAACCTAACTTTCGAGCATCAGAAGCAAGGAGAAACTTTGTATCCACTAAGGAACCCACGTCCAACCGATTGTTTCAGAATGATACAATCGGATGCCTGGCTTGATGAAGAACATCGGCGGCGAAGCAAGAAGAAAACCCCGCAGATCGACCACTAAACTCGTCCGGAGAAATGGCTCTGACTTCGGGGCTGGAGGACAGACCTCTGTCCTCCGCACTATCCACCTCTCGACGACGCTTGGATGAGGCCGGCCGTTTCCCCTTACCAGAACTGCCCGCTCCAGCAGCCTCCTCCCAGGCAACTCCCACATCACTGGCAAGAACGGTCCTGATAGGAGTGGCCGAGGTCACTTTAGAAGACTCCGCCTCTGCCTTCTGCAACCGAGCAAGTTTAGCCAACCGGTTCATGTCCTCAACCGAGAGAAGACCCTCTGTAACAAAAAGATGGATAAGTTAAAAAGCATAATACCAAGCCAAACATGAGAAGACAGAAACCTACGTATTATGTCTCGGGTCTTAAGGGTGACATCCCGAGCACGCTTACTAACAAACAGCCCGAGGGTCTCTATTATCCCTTGACCCTCGGTATCAAAGTCGCCGAAATCCTTGGCGCGGACTTTGCGGTAATGTGATTTCCACCTCAGGGGAAAGCGAGAATAACCAGCTTCATTAAGAAAAAAAGCCAGTTGCACACCCGTCCTCGGGATGGTAACCCGAAAAAATTGGTTCTTTCATTCCTTGGCCGATTCCTCGAGCGGTTTCATCAAAGACAAATACGACCGGGCAGATAAGTATAGGTACCTCGCTCCCTTACTGGGATCCTTCAGTAAGAAAAAGTAAAAAAATATATCAACCTGAGGCCGGACCCCGAGCACATCACACAAGCGCTGAAACCCTTGCAAGAACCCCCACCTGTTAGAATGAAGCTGGGTGGGGGCAATATTCACAGCTCTGAAAAAATCCATTTCAAAGGTAGATAGGGGCAAAGTTGCACCAACCTTCTCAACAAAATAGAAGTTAAAAACAAAAAATCCATTCTCCCGACTAAAGTCGCACACAGACGCTCCCTCTGGATAGGCCTCGACATTGAAAGAACTATTCCCCCAATCCTCCACGAACAGGTATTCTTTCAAAGATGGCATCAAATCTGCTCCGAAGCAGGAATCCAGAGAGCGGATATCTTCGCTCACCCAATCAAATAAAGACTCACCACTCCCTCGGCCAGAGACCCCCACCTCCCTTTCGGGGGAATCGTCAGAAGGAAGACACCTTGAGCTCAGATTTCCCGACCTCATCACTTTAACCTAGACTGACCAAAAACAAAGTTTAGCCAAGCAGTTGGTCTAAATCGCCCAAATTTGGCCAGCGGCCATTCAAGCAAAATACACCGACCAAACCCGGGGAGCGACCTGTGGAATGGTCTGAAGGATGACCAACCCATAACCATACGACCCAAAAAAACCAAAAACAAAGCCAACAAAGTAAAATACTAACCTCACGAAGCAGCAACGACACGAGCACAAGCACCAACAGCAAACAAACAGAAGATGCAGGAAGTCGTCAAAAGTAAAGAGCAACGAAGGACGCGGTGACGCTCCCCTATTTATAGCAAAAAGGAGAATGATCCGATGGTCTGAGATAACAGCATCCAACAACAACAAACAAATCGTCAGAGGCTCGGGAAGCGTAAAGGTCATTTCGACAGAAATCCAACGGTTCATAGACCTTGCGATTAAAATCCTAACCGCAGTCAACCACTTCCCAACCAGGCGGTCGATCTGCCGACCACTACCAATCATTTCCCGACCTCACATACGCCGACCCCGGATCATTGAAAGGGCAAGTGTAGTGGACCCTGCCAAAGCCCAGCAGCCAAGGCCCAACAACCAGGGCTCGCTAGGGACCAGCCAAACACCACCCAGCCTATAAATACACCCCTCAGGTATGACTATAGACATTCGAAGCTCGGACAATACTAACTTTGGCATCGGAGTGCAAAACTTGCGCCCGTGCCCCTTTTATTTGCTTGTCAACAGGACCGACCAGAAGGAACCGACCGTACCACCAGACCGACCTGACCCAGGCCAGACCTCAAGACCGAGACGGTCATAACCCAAACACAGGCAACGACATTTAACATAGATATATAGATAGCATTATCTAGATTTTAAATTGGGATCTATATTTTATTTAAACATCTTATTTGACAATCAATACGTGGGTAATATCCGGTGGTTTTATAGTTTCCTTAAGAATGTTCTGTGTATATACTTGAAGCATGCTCAATTTAAATCCTACACAGCCCTTGAAATTTTCTCTATCTCTTTATTGTTCTAACTGAAGTATGCTTATTCAGAGTTCAGACTGTTGGAAAGTTCATATTTTAATAGTCCCTCCACCCCCCAAAAGGTAAAGGAATTCCAAATGAAATATAGTAATCAATCTAGTAATTTAAAATCCTTTTGACAGGGGGGCAGGGGGAATGACGTAGTTACTTCATGTTTCTTTCTTAACTTTTATACTTGATTTTCTTATCTATGGTTGGTGGTTTGGTCCGAGTTAAGTTGACAACAAAGTTGTAAAGAATCAGCATTGTTATGTCCAAGCTTCGTTTTCATAATTTGCAAAACTGAAAATTATGCATAGACCATGCCTCTGAAGGTTGATATCTATCTGGGGATGAGCATGAAACCTCATTTAAGTTGAAGTTGTTCTGGAAATATAGTCATTCCTTGTCCTGGACATCTTTTTATTATGTGGTTGGAGTATAAACTGTTATATGGAACTCGGCAATAGTGTATCTTAGTATGTCCAATAGACATTAATAATGCAGTGTCGTGTTATATAAGTAACTATTTCACGAGCTTTTAATGTAGAACTGAAGAATTACAAACTTGGAAAATGAAAATCCTATTGCAGTTCAATAGTATCTGGTATGTATATGCAGGTGGTGCTTCATGCACATCAGAAGTTCTACAAGCATTGCCTATATTGAAGAAGGCATTGGAGACAGCATGCGTAAGGTTTTGCATGTTGGCCCTGACACTTGTTCTGTGGTATCTGGTTTGTTGAAAGAAGAGGAAACTGAGGCGTGGGGAATCGAACCATATGAGTTAGATGATGTTAGTGCAAACTGCAAGACTCTTGTACGCAACGGCTTTGTGCGTGTTGCTGACATAAAGTTTCCTTTACCCTATCGTGCAAAGTCATTTCCTTGTCATTGTTTCAGATGCATTGGATTACTTATCTCCCAGATACCTGAATAAAACCCTGCCAGAGTTGGCAAGGGTATCTGCTGATGGTGTCATCGTCTTTGCTGGTATTTCCCCTTATGAACTTTCCATTCTTCCAGATTCCACATTTTTCAAATTGGAATCTTACAAGACCTAGTCTAGAACTGGGGTTATGTTAGGCATCTAGTTTGGCATACTTGTTTGACCAATGAAGTTATATTCACCTACATGACACCAGTTGTTTTTGGAATTAGTGCGTTTATCTATATGAAAGTTAGTCAGTAAATCTCAACAGCTAACCTTATAAACAATGAAATGTGTTATAAATTGCTGGTCTTGGCAGTTCTGCGATTTGGTCATTACATGGTGCAACGTTTGCTAATGAGGTTTAAATTTACATTTGCTTTCCTTTTCCTGCAGGTCAGCAAAGAGGTGAAGATGGAGAAGTGGCTAAATTTGGTCGTCCAGTAAGTAACTTCTATTTCTTAGATTTCGATATATGTTTGTCATCGTTCCTAGGCATTTAATGTGGCTACTTGCAGCTTTGATGTAAGACCATGACTCATCATCATCAGGTTGATTGCCAATTTGCCACTTTTATTATGAGTATTGTTGTGCTTCATCAGTAGGAGACTTTGATTGTTGGTTAATATAACAATTTTTAATTAAAAAAATTTGGTCAATAGAGCTGCATAAAGTACATGAACAAATTTGGCATTTAAGAAGAAGCTGCAGAAGACATATTTTGTTATCATCCTCATTGGAAGACAAATGTAAGACTAAGACAATAGGATTGCCTGATTCAAGTTAAAAAAAGGTGGTTCCCCATGTCTAGAAATTATAATTTTGAGATCTCTTGATACCCAATATGTAACTAGAAAAAGCTCACTGGAATGAGAGACAAGAGTTGATTGTGGATACAGGAATTCCAAAGAAAATGAGTAATGCTACTTATACAATTAATTCAAAAACTGTGTGCAAATTGCTGAGGTGACTATATTTGAGTTTGATAAACAAAAAAAGTTTAAGTGAGATCACTTGAATTCAGATGAAGTCACCTCAGTAGTTTGTGCATAATTTGTGAAATAAAATTTGTGTAAATAGCATTATTCAAAGGGAACATAAAATTCATATTGGCATAGAGTGCTTGTAGATCAAACTTGTTTTGGAAGAGTTGAATTTCCTTTACATTAGTTTCACATTGACATACACATACTAGATAATGTATTACCTTTACATTTGTTAATGAATATTGAGCAAGTCATTTTGATGTTAAAAAGTGAGTGTAGTTAGAATTGGAAATTACGTGTTACTAAGTATATGACAAATATTGACAAGATGAAGCAAACCACACATTTTAAAATAACAATTGGAAGGCTACAAAGGCAAAAACTAGTGTTCTTGTATTCCACTTTCTATATCAAAATACTTAAAATTCCTTAATTGTGTATCTGATAGTAAAAAGTTTAAAACCCATGTCAATAAACTTTTGGGATAATTTCATTTAGAAGCCTCCAGATTTTAAAATAGTGCTTTATAATGGCATTAGAGAAGAAAATAAAATCTCATAAGGCACTGTTATAGAATATGATATCTCTAGATGCACCAAACAATAATTTACTCTAAATATTTTTTTTCTTGATAATTTAGTGTCTTTTCCCTTTGAGACTTTATCTCTTGTCAGCATTTTTTAAAAGTGTAAATTACCTTAACTTCCCTTGAAATTTGATAATATAATACTTGGTACCTTTATTTTTTAAATGACATTTGACTCCTTTATGAAAGTAAAAAAATAGCAATTTATCCTTATTTCTTACTCACTTACTATATTTTTGTTAAGGGTAAATTCGTATTTTTATACCTACATAACAAAACCAAGTGTCATTTTTAAGAAGAGCATCAAATGTTATATTACTAAACCTCGCTGAAAGGTAAGGTAATTTACACTTTTTAAAACCATCTTTCATAATGTCACGAATATTCTAGATTTGGGCATTAGAGTTTAAAGATTAAGGTGTTTACCATATTTTGTTTCTATGAAGGCCAAATTGCGCAGCTCATCTTGGTGGATAAGGTTTTTCGTTCAGACTAATTAGAAGAGAATGAAGCTACAGGAAAGAAGTTTGAGCAGGCTTCAGCCAAGAGATCTTACAAGCCAGCTTGCCAAAAATTTCACCTCAAATAATTACCCTGATATTTTATAGTCCTATTTCTCACTCTAATTTAAGGGTCACCCGAAGGGTAAGTTTCATTTATTTTGTGGAGAAATTATACAGTTTTTACATTCCAAATTCGGATCACGATGAGACAATAATAGATTCAATTATGTATTTTATTGGGATGATGATGGGTTTAGGCTAATTGGTGAATGCCATTGTATAACTACTTTATTTTGATATTGTTTAGACAAAGTATTTATAAAACTCTATTTGACTATTTAATTATGTAAACTATATGCTTTAGTGTTGTGTTTACAATTGCTATGTCAACCTCTACTTCTGGCCTGTAAATAGCTGGAGGTTTGTTGGGTTTGAAGGCTAGAAAGAGCAAGCTATGAACCACGATCACTTAAAAAAAGTGGTCGTGTTTGTGCCCAAGAGGTGTGAGATATTTGTATCAAACATAGTACAACAATTCAAGTTGTTGTATTTTAGTATTCATTTCATGTTTTGTGATTGTGTCAGTATTCATGCTTGCTCTTTAAAAAGCGAGTAGAACTGGAGGATCCACCGCGAGTAGTATGAAACCTTAAGAATTGTAATCAAAATCTTCATTATTGCATTGAAAATTTCTTATTGATATGGCTCTACATATTCTGTCACCAAAGCTATTCCAGTGACCCAGTCGTAGTGATATGGATAGGTATAGAGATCATATTATAGTCCAATATTATAAGATATTTTATAATTATATATAAAGAATGAATTGATATATAAAGGATATCTTTAAAGGAGACAATATGGGATGGAGTTTTGTTATTTTTACAATTATAGTAACTCACAATTATCTCAAAAGTTGTTTTCTAATCATATGTCACCATTCATCTCATTTTTACTAATATCACCTTAGGACTTGATGAAGACTTTTGTGAGACTTTTTTTTTAAAAAAAATTCTTGTAAGGGCAGCTTAACTCTATGGGATGTCTATGCACACACGTAAACAACTGTTAAGTTTGAAAACACTTGAGCTTCACAGTCAATTTCTATATTGAATTGAAGTCTAATTAATCCCCTATCAGAGTTCTCAATAGGAGTTATGTTACAATCACATAAGTTTTTTTTATAAACTTTTAAATTTTTTTCTAATAATTTATCATTATTCATTTCACTTTGTTTATACATCATTTTAACATTTGATAAAAAAAAATTTTTGTGAGACTTCGTAGTTTTTTTGGTAAACCCAAATAAAGATGGATAAATAAAGAGGAAGGTAGAAGTGGAAAATATTTCTAGTATTACTGTAATATTACTGTCATTTATGTTTTATCATGTAATTTATTTTTAAATTATGATTAAGTTAAATGTTAAAATTTTAAAAAAAAATTGCTTACATGTTAAAATATTTATGATTGTAGTATTCAATTTCTCAATATTATAGTAATACTAAAAATGTTATCATGAAAGTGACTGTAACCGTGCTACAATTGCATCTCCTTTGTGAGTTCTGCTCTTCAACGCCGTAGATGACTCTTCTTTCTTGGATATATATGCTTGTTTTCTGAAGCTTCTGTCAGACTCTTTCTTGAAAACACAACCAATTTTTAAATGCCACTAGTAGTTGTAAATTCTGGACTTAATGACAAATGTACGCAAACCCATTATTATTTTACTGAGAGCTTTGTTTATAGAGAAACCCTTCACACAACCATTTTTTAAATGCCACTAGTAATTGTAAATGGGTATATCCATATATTTAGACTTAATGACAAATGTACACAAACCCATATATATTTTACTGAAAGCTTTGTTTACAAAGAAACCTTTCCGCAACCTCATTCATGGTTATGCAATCTCTACTTCTTTCTTAGGAAGAGGGTCTCCAATTGGCTATTATGCAATTTGGCCAGAGTAGATTTTTTTAAAAAATAAAATTCTGGAGTAAGTAGGTTCTAGAAATAGCAAAATTGATATGAAATGAAATGTTTTTTGTTATCTCAGCAAAAATAATTTTGTAAAAATTGGGAGACAATGGAGATTATTAAAATAATTCCTTGGCTAAATGACTAGACTATTTATAATAAAATAGATAATGAAGTGGAGTAGAATGATGTAATTAAAGCATGAAGGTTGAGGAAGATGGACAAATGCACCAATGTCTAAACAAGAAACTCTTAGTATTTATAATATAATAGACAACGAAGTGGAGTAGAATGATGTCATTAAAGCATGTAGGTTGGGGAAGATGGACAAATGCATCAAAGTCTGGCCTGAAGTGAGATGATAATATTTATATAATATAATAGAAAATAAATGCACCAAAGTCTAGCCTGAAGTGAGATGAAGCAGTTTTGACTTATATGTATAAGATGATGATAATTGTATGATTAATGGGCATGCAATTTCATTGTATGCCAATAAATTAATTCGTGACATTATTCGTATCTTTTTAGTATTGACTTTTAAGAGCATTTTTCACTGTCTCAATATACAAGGAGTGGTTTAATTGTGTTCTCCTCCTTCTTTTGATTAATGTGTTAGTAAATTCACTTGTGTTAAGATGAATTCCTGCATGAGTGGGGCTTTTATTCAGATGCCTTGTAATGAGGTTAGCAATGTGTGTCCTTAGTTTATGAATTTCTTAATATGTTATAGCTTGTGCTATGCTAGCTTTTCAAAATGTTTACTAATTGCTTCTCTTCTCTTACATAGGTTTGCAATATCAGTCCACTAAATCAGAATGATGGGAACAACTTGAGCTTAACTACAAGGAAAAAGGCTTTTGCCACGGCCAAAAACTGTGGCAAATTGTACTAAATTCAGTGGCAATTTTATTTTGCCACGGAATTTCCCACGGAATTAGGTCCATAGCCTAATTAGCCGTAGCTAAGCCCATTTGCCTCAGAAACAGAAACCGTGGCAAAATTGCCACTAAATAATACCGTGGCTACTTGAAGAAACATGTCATGGCAATTTTTTGTGATATAATTCATGGTTCAAAATTTTGCCACGACCATTTGCCACGGAAAATTGCCACGCTATTTGAAATCCATGGCTGATCTCTTACGATGTTTTGCCATGGTTAAAACCGTGGCAAATTTATTGTGAAGTAATTGCCACGGTTTCCTTAATTCGCGGCAACATCTTGTGGAATTAGCCACAGTTTATATGGTCCGTGGCAAATGTTTAGTGAAGTAATTGCCAAGGTTTCATTAATCCGTGGCAAAATCTTGTGGATTATGCCATGGTTTATATTTTTCGTAGCAAATTTCCAAAGAGTTTTGCCACGGTTTTCACTATTCGTGGCAAAAAATATGGAGTCTTGCCACGGTTTGTTTGTTTTGTGACAAATTTTCAAAAAATTTTGTCATGATTTTCAATATTCGTGACAAAAATGAAGTAGTTTTGTGGCAAAATTTCCATAAGAAGTTTGCCATGATTAGTAAATCTGTGGCAAATTTAGTATATATTTTGCCACGAATTTGTTATTCCATGGCAAAATAGATACTTTCCAAACCCCCCTGTTTGCTCTATAATGTTTCCCAAAATCTGATACCAACCTCAAAACAGAACTGTCAATCACAATAGTTTCATTTAGTCAACAAAATGAAACAAAAAACATGTCAATAAATTTGATAGATAAAAACTCAATAATCAAACCAATATCCATAACAAATATCTAGTACAAATAGAAAATCAATTAGGCATGGTTTATTAAAAACCCATGTTCAAGAGAAAGATATGAATATATAACTATTGCTCATCATCCATCTCATCATCATCATCGCCTTCGTCGCTGTCTTCATCTATATTGAATTTGGACAACACTTTTTCCATCAATCTTGAATTACGCTCTAGTTGTTTATCCTTTTCTGAAAGTTTTGCTCTCATAGACTACAACTCTTTAGTAAGAGCATTAACTCTTTGTTGCATAAGATGGAACTCATTGGGTGTACATCCAGTAGACTGGGTAAAAGTAGAAGCATCACCTAATAATGATACCTCATAACCAAATCCATATGCACGACCCCTTTTATTCTTTCCCCCGACAGCCATCAAGAAGATGGGAAAGTTATCAACTGAAGATCCTTCAGTCTAAGACGTTTCCTTTAATGTTTCATATGCAGCCTAAACAATTTTTTTTCACAAATAAAACAAAATGTTATTTAAACAATTTTAACTTATTGTAGTAACAATAAAAATTTATTCATGAACTATTATGGTTCTTACATACATATGCATCAGCTGCTTTTTGATGTATCCACCTTGCTGGTTGAGATGGATCCTTACTCTCCTTATAGTTGAGTCTTTTCAAAAGCTCTGGTTGAGTAGGCTCTCTACCCAACTCCATTGCCTATTAATATTATTTTAAAAAATAAATAAATATTCATGTGTAATAAACATATATAAATGTGATTATAACAGTTAGGTAAATTAATATTACCATCCGTTTCTTGTGTTCTGACATTGGAATAGAGCCACCTCCATACACGCATCCTTCAACATTAGAAGCTCTATTTTTCTTGTTTATTTCACACTTATTCTTATATTGAGGGTCGTCTCATTTGGTTCAGAGTTCCTATAAGACATCATGGGATAGCCACTGTTCATTGCATCTTTTCGTGCGAATCACTTTGATTGCATTACGGGCTAAATTAACACATTTACTTCCCCAAACCTTTTAAGCTCTAGCATTGTATTGTGGCTCCCATTTATATTTTTTTTGCAATACATTCAAATATATAAAGTTATTAACAGTTCAATAAAATAAGTACATATTTTAATTTAAAATTTGATTATAATAAAATAACCTTAAACTCCTCGAACCACATGTCCTTCACTTCTCTATCCACTTGAGACCACCCTAGCCAAGGCTTCTTATATTTCCCCTTGAATATGGCTGAAATACTTCCTGCAGTGTCATGAGGAATGAAGAAAATAGTTAATACACTTAATAAATATATTTCAAAATATGTTCTAGTAAATAGGATTGAAGAACTTACTCATTTCCATGTGGACGAATCCATATCCGTCCATCGGATGGATCAGTCATACCAAGAACATATTAAGGCCCAGAAGAAGCAACTTCTTCATCACGTGAATGTTGTGTATCCTGGACCATAGAGGTTTGTGCAGACATCGAAGGGGGGGTAGATTAGGCTACAAAGTAGAAGATGAAGGTCTATGTACTGGACCTTCAACAGGTTCACTATCTGGCTGTATAAAGAGATTGCGTAAGGTTGATTTCCTTTCTTATTGGTAACACTATGTTTGTCACTGTGACCATGTGGTGTCTTCCCTGACATATATCAAAAGTAGGAAAAGAAATAACAAAAGATATCAAATATGCAAAAAAATGTAAACATGACAAAGAATTTTAGTGAGGGAAAAAATTATTTTTCTACGTATGAAATTAATCGCTCTGAACGTAATAATCACTAGGAGGATCCTCTTCAATTTCAGGGTCATCACTATTATTTTCTTCTTCTTCCTCTTCAAGTTCATCAATATTATTAACTTCATTAACAGTTTCAACCACTTCTACATTAATTGAACATGGTTCTACTTCTTCACCAACACTGGTGTCATCTCTTAAATCTTCATCAATTCGATCACTAATTATCAATTCAGACAGCAGAGGTACTTCATCCTCTTGCAAGGGAGAATCGATTGTGGTATTAGGGGAATCAATTATGTGTCTTGCCTTTGTCCTAATCACTACCAACCACCCTTGTTTATTTATGGTTGCTTTGGGATAAGGTGCATAGTATACTTGTTTTGTTTGTTGAGCAAAAATGAAAGGATCAAACTTCATATACTTCCCTGCACGCTTCACTTCCACTATCCCATATTTAGAGATCCTTGTTCCCCGATTAGACGGATCAAACCATTGACAATTGAAGAGGACTAGTCTCTTAGGCGCTCCAGGATACTCTAATTGAATTATCTCTTTAAGAATACCATGATAGGAAATGTTTGCTTCACCATATCCTGTTCCTTTAAGGCACACTCCACTATTGCATACCTTTCGCCTTTTACTCAATGGTTCTGTGTGAAATTTATATCCATTCACAACATATGTATGCCATGTTCTAACGCGCTTAAAAGGTCCCCAAGCCAAATCATGCAAAAATTTATCATGTACCATGTTGTCAGTATTATGTACCTAAGCATGATAAACATAATGCAAACTTGAGTAAATTACTTTGCCTTTAACTATGTGTTAAATTTCAAAGTTGAATACTTACATAATCTTGAAACCATTTAACAAATTCAGACTTGATATATTTGTCAACATCATTGTTGGACATATTAGGAATTCCTGCTTTTAAAGACTCAACATATATACTGCAATAAAGCAAATGAAAAATTAGATGTTGTTGTTTTGTATACCAAGAGTTGATTATGAAATATATAACTTACTTCATAAAAGGTTGAACTTCAGGATAATTAAGAAGAACATATAATGTTACAGTAGTCATTTCCTTATCATTCAGATAACGACGACAACCTTTTTCGGAATGTTCCCCTAGATAGTTAAAAATGGAGAAAGGCGGATATTGAGTCGATGGTCCACCATCATCATTTTGGGCCATTCTTCTGGTTCTAGATTGGACATGAGATTCAAAGTAATAGGAGCAAAATGTTGATTTCTCCTCAAGGATATACGCTTCACAAATAGACCCTTCTACATGAGCCTTATTTTTCACTTTCTTTTTAAGGGTGTATAGAAACCTACGAAAAGTATTATTAAATGAATATTCATCAACTGGAAGAGAAATGAAATAAATGGAAATAGAAATTACAAATAAACTACCTCTCAAATGGATACATCCACTGATATTGTACAGGTCCGTCAACTCTTGCTTTGTATACCAAGTGGATAGGTAAGTGCTCCATTACATCAAAGAAGCCAGGTCTTTTCTAGCTTACACAATATAATAGGTATATTTCTCTCCATGATGTAAAGATTTTCTACTCGAAAACTTACAGATGAAATATCTCTAAAAAATTAACTTAACTCTGTTATGGTTTCCCAAATAGGGCCAGGTAACCCACTAAATGCTAATGGAAGAAGTTTCTCCATGAATACATGGCAATCATGACTCTTCAAACCAGACAAAGTGAAATCTTTCATCTCAACAAATCTTGCCAAATTTGATGCATATCCGTCAGGAAGCTTCAACTCTTGTACCCATTCACATATGGCTCTTTTTTGCTCC
>JASKGM010072375.1:0-15869 GCA_034509205.1 Ceratonia siliqua
ATAAAATAAATATTATTTATATTAAAATTATTAGAATAATAATAAATAATATAATTATATAAATTAACTTGTATTTATTATTTATTAATTATTATATATGAAGAAATAAATAAAAAAATGAACAGTTATTTAAGGATATTTTTGTAAAAAGTCTTCATATTTTCAAAAAAAATTATACATAAACCAAACATGAAAATAAAATATTTCAACTAACATTCTCATCAATGTTTAACGCCAACCAAATGCATTTTATAATATTCTCATGAATCATGATTCTAGAAAACATGATTTTCAGGAAACATGATTCTTAGAAATGAAAAATAACATTTATACCAAATGCTCCCTTAATGGTAAAAGAAACATGGTGAATAATGAAAACAAATAATTTAATACTTAATCAAATCAATATATAATTAATATATTTTATTAATGTTAGTGGCCATATGTTCTGAAAATATATTTAATGAAATACGTTAGAGGTCAACATTGGCGAGGATATCACTTCTCATATTTTTAATATTTTTTAAATTATATTTAAATATAACAATGTATTTAAGTATGTTTTAATTTATTTTTTATATATTTTTAATTATTTTTGTTTATATTTTTTTAAGTTATTTATTTTTAACTTTTTTTGAATTTTGAAAATGTTTTTCTTAAATTTTTTTAATTATTTTCTTAAAAAAATACGAATATACCGATACACTCACCAAATACCTTCCCTTTATTATTATTATTATTTCACAGAAGGGAATTGTAACTAACGTTCATAAGGGCCGTGAAATCTGTTCGTTGAAAGAATTTATAAGGAAAAAGGAGAGCCAATGCCGCAGGCACAGGGAGCCACAGAACTCGGGGAGTTGATCTTCTTGGTCTCACACTCAACTCTCATGGCGTCTACCCTGACATCTCCTTCTCCTCTAAATCTCTCAACTAACTTCTCCTATCACCGTTCCCTTAACTCTCTCTCCCACACAAGTACTATTCTTACCCAACATCGGTTTCTGAATACCCGAATTAAGTTGTTCACCTCCAAACCACGGGTATTCTCAGTCTCCGCTTCAGATTCATCTTCTCCTCTTCAAGCTCTCATATTTGATTGCGATGGCGTCATCCTCGAGTCCGAGCACTTGCATCGCCAGGCATACAACGATGCATTTACTCATTTCAATGTTCGTTGCCCCTCTTCTTCCTCGGTACCTCTCAATTGGGGCATCGACTTCTACGATGAGCTCCAGAATCTCATTGGTGGAGGCAAACCCAAAATGCGATGGTTTCTCTCTCTTTCTCATTTCAACTACAAATTTTTCTACCTATATTTTGGAATTTGCTTATTCTTTTTTTTATTGGTATTGGGTATTTTAAGGTACTTCAAAGAGCATGGGTGGCCGTCATCCACGATGTTTGAGACGCCTCCAAGTAATGATGAGGATCGAGCCAAGTTGATTGACACTCTTCAGGTGTTTTCTCTGCGTACTTGATGTGTGCTTACTTTTACTATTATGATTTCTAATGCTTCTACTCGTCTTTCTTTGGCAACTATAAGAAACGGTGTATATAGTTTCACTTGCAAGCTACAAAATTAATTTGCCAAGGTTTGCATGGCTTAGCAGTTGACTTAGGAACGATGAAGATAACTCAAAGATTAACTTACCAAGATTACTTGGTATACCTGTGGAGCATGAATAACGTATTACTTTTTATTTTTAACCACTGAAGAGGTTGCCTTCTCACCGACAACCTGCTGTCGTTACATTTTCCATTTCTTGGTCATGTAGGATTGGAAAACTGAGAGGTACAAAGAAATAATCAAGTCTGGAACTGTAAGTAGACTTCTATATTTTTCCCATTCTAATATTCTGTTTGCTTGAACTGTGAAGGCGGTGTTTATCTTGTTGACGAGCTACTGTTAAATACAAATATCTTTTGGACCAGGTAAAACCCAGACCTGGAGTTTTGAGATTGATGGATGAGGCCAAGGATGCTGTAAGATAATGTTTTGCCATTTATGCATATTCTAACTGTGTATCGATATTTTCTTAAGAATGCACATTATCCATTGTATACCTTAGCTTCTAATTTTTGGGAGAATGATCATCTGTTCATTCTGAGTTGTTTTGATTACTTTGTCTCTCAATTCTCTTCAGGGACGTCTGCTTATATGACAGTATTTTTTTCTTCAATTGCTATTGTAGGGGAAAAAGCTAGCTGTTTGCTCTGCAGCGACTAAAAGTTCAGTTATTTTGTGTCTTGAGAACTTAATAGGAATTGTAAGCCCGTTTTCTCATATACTTCTCGCCATTGGAAATCGAAATTTATTTTTCAACTTACAGTCAACCTACTTACTTCCTGTATTGTAGGATCGCTTTCAGAGCCTTGATTGCTTCCTCGCCGGTATATTTACCTGACTTTCAGATCTATTTCGATTGATCATATAACGTGGAGGCGGATTTTGTGTACATGCAGAGTAGTTTAAAATTAATTTGCAGTATCTGCAATACGTAACTAACTGAAGTGCATTTTTGCCTGGGATAGTTTGTTTCTCCATTTCTTTACGAACATAAGTCATGCCAATCTTTCCCTGAGGATATTCTTGGTCATAATCCATTTGATAAAATCCACGATACTTGTTTGATTTTATTGATTTCTGATAATAACTTTTACACTTAGGTTAAATTCTATTAAACTTTCAGGGGATGATGTGAAGGAAAAGAAGCCTGACCCTTCAATATATGTGACAGCTTCCAAGGTTTAAGTAGATTAATATTTAGATGCATGAAAATCTAAGGTTTCTTATGTGTGCTGACACAATGGGGCATAATTTACTTGTCGTGACTTGTAGAAGCTGCGTGTGTCAGAGAAAGACTGTTTGGTGGTAGAGGATAGTGTTATTGGGTTACAGGTAGATCTTACATGATCACTTTTCTATGTGCAGTTCTAAGATCTACAATTTATTTCTTATTTCACTAAAATGCATTTAATCAATTAAATTAACAAATAACAATGCTTGAACTCACATCTGAGCTAAATTAACTTCTACAGGCAGCCGCAAAAGCAGGGATGTCATGCGTGGTTACCTACACATCTTCGACAGCTGACCAGGTGAGGCATTCGCCGTTTGATCAAATTAAACAAGAAAAATACCAACCTATGTGATGTAAAATTGGGCGGAATTAATACCCATTTAAAATGGCTACATGTTAACGTACCTGGATTCTGTTGTGTTTGAATCTAATGTAGGATTTTAAAGATGCAATAGCAATCTACCCTGACTTGAGTAACGTAAGGTATAGTGTATTGTTGACAACGAAGTATTTACCGCATTAGGTTCTCTTAATTCAGCATCTGCCACTATAATTTGCTTGCACTATCATGCAGATTGAAAGATTTGGAAATTCTCCTACAAAATTTAGTTGCTACCAAATAGGAGATATGCCTTATGTATCGTTTCAGCAGGAAGGGTCGAATACTGGATGACCACAAGCTGAAGATCTTGTCTTTATACACTTTCTTTACAGCGCATGTATACATGTAAGATATAATGCGAGAACAATTCAATGAAAGATTTAAAAATTCTCATGACCTTCTAGTATGTTTCGTTACATTAAATTGGAAAAGTAGACGATGATATTCTTTGCCGCTTCTTAAGGATCAGCACAACCAAGTTGAGATATAGCGAATCCTTCATTAAAGTATGGCTTTCTGACTCTCCATACTGCCGCATGGACAGAGAGGTATGGCATAAAGGGTTCTCGGGCTGCCACTGATTAAATTAGTCTCATTATTGCAATCATATGGTCAAAGTTATTTTATCGTACAAGTATGCAGTGACAAGGGCTTCTGTCTTGAGGCCTGTGGTTCACCTTCTGCTGTAATTTAACTTATTGCTCAATTTTCGGAGTACTCGGCTACTTTTTAGCCAAATTTTAAAGAAGCTGTATGGTATTCAACCCGAAAGAACTTCTGTAACCATTTAAGGAGCTACGGATCAGCCTAAACTCGTCATTGGAAGTACCTGTGTTTAGTTGCATAATATCTGATGAGGTCATGAGCTTTGCTATTAGAGCTACGGAGGAATTAGGCGTAGCCGAAGCTCAATTTCGAATTGCCTCTGCTTGTGGGTTCATAGGATGCCAGCAATTCGGTGAATTTGTCAATAGAGGCATTCAAGGGTTGCATTTTGATAGTCATTTCTCTCGTTGAGATTCTGGATTCGGTTTAGGGGCAAGAACTCTGGTTTGGTTTCATCTAATCATGTTTAGCAGTATACTTCCTACAAGAGATGGTGACAGCCACAATGTTTGGATTGATTTATCGAGTAATACCTATTTCTTATCTTCAGATAACGAATCCATTACTAACACCGTACTGGACAAAGTTGATAGACGGCGTTCGATTGTATAGAATCAAAACCACCAACCTTGATGAGACCATACTGTAAAAACGGTTGCCGCCTTTGTTCAAGGGCCTTCTCCTAATAATCACAGTCCTCAACTTCCAAATGGCATAACAATCAATGCTGCTAGAGTGCTAGTACAGTAACTGAACAGCAAAATGTAGTTGTGACGTGCAAAATCTGGTAACGGAAAAGTAATCTCTTCTTTTTTGACAAATGTACGTTTATAATTCTTGTACGTCTAAGCATCACATCTACGAAAATGGAGATGACATTTCACCTCAAGACAATTCAATCCAAAATAAATAAATAAATAAACATGACTCGTATAAGTTCCAATGATGCAAGGATTTCTAATTTCTTCTTCTCTTCATCTCCAGGTCTTTTCACAAGGGCTAATAATAACCCACATTTACCAACACACTCACCCTTCCTACAGTTCAAAGATCAAGAACTGTCGAGTTCTCCTCAGAGAGTGTCAAGAAAGATGCATCCATGAAAGGAGAATAATATTTATGGGGTTAGAAATACATTTGATGGACATAATAGGATCCCACGAAATACTATCTCCTACTATTCGCAGTCTTGCCTTTGCTTAAATCAGCAAGTTCCTCAATAAGCTTCCTCTCATCGCTGCTCAGTCTTTTAGGGATTTCAACTTGCACACGAACCAACTGATCACCCCTCATATTGCTTTTATTCAGCAGCGGAACTCCTTTCCTTGCCATAACAAGTGTTGTGTTCGGTTGGGTCCCAGCAGGGATTTTTAAATCCACCATGCCATCTACAGTAGGAACCTTAATTGTAGTCCCCAAGATTGCATCTATGTAGGACACCTTACAAGTGTATAAAATGTTGGTATCATCACGTTTAAGGACAGGATCAGGGATAACTTCAATAACAACAAAGAGATCACCAGGAGAACCACCACGTCTCCCAGCATTCCCTTCATTTCGGACCCTTAAACGGCTACCAGAGTCCACACCAGCTGGGACTTTCAGACTTATCCGCTTTGTCCTCCTCACTCGACCATCCCCAGAACATGTATCGCAAGGTGTTGAAATTTCTCCAGTCCCATTGCATGAAGAGCATGTCATTGACTGCTGGAAAATACCCAACGGTGTCCTTGTTGATGAGACAACCCTACCTTGACCTCCACAAGTACTGCATCTGGATGGCTTAGTCCCTGGTTTAGCCCCTGAACCATTGCAAGTTCCACAGGTCTCTAGTCGGCTGACCTCTATCTCTTTTTCTACTCCAAAAACTGCTTCCTTGAAGTTCAAGACAAGACTATAATACTCATCTTCACCATCAACTGCTCCATTCCAAGAACCTCTGGGGTTCATGCCACGATTCATGCCCTCAAACAATGTCTCAAACAGATCAAAAGGATTGCTGAAATCCTGACATAAAAGAGATAATCCTTTCTTGAGAAGCAGGAACAATTGAAACAAAAGAATATTCTCCATCATCACAAGGTAACTTACCCCCATGCCTATTCCAGAACCTTTAAGCCCAGCCTCTCCATATCTGTCATAAATGGATCGTTTATCATCATCTGATAATACCTGTAAAGCAATTTAAATCACAAACGACTAGTTACTATTACACATGCATGGAGAGTAGCATACTTCAATCAACTATCATAAATCTGAAGTTGTACCTCGTACGCATTGCTAATTTCCTTAAACTTCTGTTCTGCTCCAGGTTCTCTGCAGCACGAATGTGAATAATACACACAATAGTTTAACCATAAGCAACTTGGTCAGATGGATGTGATGACACCAGAAAATTATGCAACTAACAAAACTGACATTCACACCAAGCCCCACTCAAGTTGTAATTGGGGTGACTGATGTGAACCCTTCCTCCAGGCATTTTGGTCATGTTATTACTTTGACGTGCACTTGGATGGTATTGTGCTGGTGGCATAATAACCTAAGAAGGTCAGTCAGCCCAATCATTACGGAGGGGATGCTATTGTGGCCTAGGAGATTCCCAACCATAATCAAACCATGCAAATGTGAGGTAGTAGGTATTTAAATAGATATTTACACTATGCATGTAAGTTCCTAAGACAAATAAGCGATGGGTCTACAGAACTGTGCTGACTTCAGGTTATACAGCCTTTAAAAGCATTCACGTAGACTTTCAGTTTCTAATAAAAAGCATTCACTACAGAATTACTGACAAGAAATCTGAAGTGGTGTTTGGCCAAAGATTCAATCAAATGAATGGATGTGGTAGGTAGTATTCATTTCCAACCATCATAAATCCAATCCAGTTCATATTTTTATTTTATATCATTGATACAGATATCGGAATTTCTGAGGAAAAATAAGTCAAAGAGTCACAGTATTGAAAGGGGGAAACTACATCTTAACGTTCTTTCTAGAGGATTCGCCAATTCAGGCATTCAAATACCCCAGTTTTTGCTTGAAAGCTATTATAATAACCATTTCTGGGAAAAAAAATTTCTTATGAAACACTAAAAAAAGCAATGAAAGCAATAGACCAATTGGGTAACACTACATATCCCAATAGCTAACAAAATCTCTATTGACAATGTTATGAGCTAGTATTAGAATAATAGTTATGTAGCCTTACTAAGCTTGGGCTTAGTCTGTTATCCCTAGTGTATTAGGGTTTCTCTAATTCTCATGATTATAAATAGACATACAGGGAACCTAACTAAATAAGTTGGTAATCCCATTCAGATCTTTCTCTCTTTATTTTCTCTATTATTTTGTTACATGGTATTAGAGCCTTTCCTTTTTTTTAAAAAGAAAAAAAAAACCCTAATTTTCTAATTCCTTACATTCTCAATTTCCCAATTCCTTGTTTTGCCGCCAGTTTCCCCCTCCTACTAGTGTGCCTGTCAGCCACCCACTCCTTGACCGGCGTACCTAAGCATCGGCGTCACTTCTGATGGTATAGTCAGAGTTTGTGATCTGATGCTTCAATGAAACGTTCGTTCATCCTCTTCGCAAACTAAGGGTATCGTGGCTGGTTTTTGGGACTGTGGTGGCTGTGGAAGGACGTCACCAGCAGTCGATCCACGTTGCCAGCACGGTAGCTAATGACAAAGGGCTCTGTCGCTTCTGAAGGAAACGGGCGTGGTTGGGTCACGCAGTGCAGGAGCATTCGCGCATCTAGTGAAAGAGTGTGTGGCTGGTTGACGCTACTTTTGGTGGTTTTGGTTCTTGCCGATGAGAAAGACGCAATGGCCGACGGTTTCTGTCTCACTGAAACTTTGTTTTCCGGCGACCAGTAATTGAAATTTTCTCTACTATCTATTTTTGCCACTCTAGGTGTGCTTGTTCTGATTTGGTGTTTTATTTGCCCTTGTTTGATGATTTCATATTACTTTGGAATATTTGCTATCTGTGAGTTTGGGTAAATCCATTTCTTTAGATTTTTTTGTTGTTGTGTGGTTGTACGCATGGTTGATGCCCATTCAAAGAGTAATCTTGAGAAAGAGAGTAGTCATATCTCTTCTGTGTCCAATGAAAATAAACGGCTGGTGTCTGAATTATTTCCAGCACCTACTAGAATTACTAAAAGAAAATTAGAGGGTCCTTGAAACTATCCCCAATGGAAGAAGGCCGTTGAAATGTTTGTTTAAGTTGTGGAATTAGAGGAGCATTTAACTTATGGCATTCCACAAGATGAGGCATCTAAAAAAAATGGATTCGCGAGAATAAACATCTCTATGGGTTGATTAGATAGACTTTGGAAGCCCGTGTCGAGGATATCACTACTCACTGTGATACAGTCAAAAATCTCTGGGACTATTAGGGGTCACTATACTCTGGCAAAAAGGATTTGTCCCACATCTTTGATGTTGTTCAAGACTTTCACAGGGCTGATCAGAAAGATACTTTCTTAATTGATTACTTTACTCAGTTCAAGCGAGCTCGTGAAGAGAGTAATGTTCTTCTCCCAATTACCAATGACATTAAGGAGATGCGGGACCAGCACGAGCAGTTAGCGGCCATGTGCTTCCTTGCCGGTCTCCGAGATGAGTATAGTGCTGCCCAGTCCCAAATTTTGACTAGATCTGACAAGCTTAAACTACAAGATGTTTATTTCCGCTTACTTCAGACCAATAGAAGCTCTTCTCGCATTGTGACTAGTCCGGGTGAATCCTCTACATTCGTGGGCTTTAGTGGTCGAGGTGGCTGTGGTGGCTACCTGGGTGGCCAGAATAGTGGAAGCAACGAATCCGGTGATTCTTGCATTACTTGCAATTATTGCAAGGAACATGGGCATTTCAAGCGTAATTGTCCTAAATTATTGGCTAAACAGTAGCAAGTTGCCAACATCGTCATTTTTTAGCCTCATCGAGGAGGCAAATCAACGACTATTACCTTAACTGCAGAAGAGTATGCCCAATACACAGTTCCAGGCCGCTCAGTCATCTACGACCCCAACTGCACGTGTGGTTCAAACAGATACTTCCACTGCTTGTCTTTTCTCTACTCTCAACGGTTGGGTCATTGATTCCGGTGCCACCGATCATATGACAAGTAATACAAGTATTTTGACCTCCTATTCTCCTTCATCCCAATTACCTAATGTTACCTTAGCAAATGGTTCCTCCACTTCAGTCCTTGGAAGCGATACTGCTCACCCCTTACCTTTACCTTCCTTTGAACAATGTGTTTTAACTATCCAAATTCCCATTTAATTTGGTTTCTATTAGTAAGCTCACCCGAGCCCTTCACTGTAGTATTGAATTTTTTCCTGATCATTGTTTGTTTCAGAATCTTGGGACGAGGCGGATTATTGGTAGAGGCTGCGAGTTAAACGGTCTGTATATCTTGGAGTGCCCACCACCTCTTACCCCATCTCCCATTGCTTGCTCCAGCACCACATCAACCTTGGATCTCCATTGTCGCTTGGGTTACCCTTCTCTCCCAGTCTCGAAGAAATTATGTCCTACTGTTCGGTCTGTGTCTCAATTAGATTATGAGTCATATCAGTTTGCTAAGCATTGTCGAGTTTCATTTCCTGTACATGTCAATAAACGAGCTTCCACTCCCTCTAATATTATTCATTCAGATGTTTGGGGTCCCTGTCCGGTTATGTCTAAAGCTGATTTTCGCTACTTTTTTACTTTTGTGGATGATTACTCCCGTGCCACTTGGCTTTATTTAATAAAGAATCGTTCTGAAATGTTTTCCATATTTACTGCCTTTCATTCTGAGATACGAACGTAATTTCATACCAACATTAAAGTTTTTTGCAGTGATAATGCCGAAGAGTATTTCTTCTCTCAATTTACTACATTCCTTACTCAAAATAGTATATTACATCAGTCCTCCTGTAGTGTTACTCCTCAACAAAATGGGATCGCTGAACGTAAAAATCGACATTTGATGGAGGTCGCATGCGCCCTTTTGTTTCATATGCATGTTCCTAAAATCTTTTAGACTGTCGCTATTTATACCGCTTGTTTCTTAATCAATCGTTTACCTTCCTCCGTTTTAAATGGTGAAACCCTCTACTCTGTTTTAGTTCCGTCTCAACCTCTGTTTCCACTTCCACCTCGTATCTTTGGGTGTACCTGCTTTATCCATGATGTGCGGCCCCAAGTCTCTAAACTTAACTCTCACTCCTTTTAAGTATATTTTTCTTGGGTATTCTTGATCACAAAAGGGGTATCGTTGTTTTTTTCCTGGCTTAGGTCGTTACGTTGTCTCTGCCGATGTGTCTTTCTTTGAGTCCACTCCTTTGGGCTCCGAGAATCCTGTGTCTTATGACTCCACCGATGATTTTTTACTTTATTAGGTCCAATCTCTCGAGCCTATTCACGTCGCCCTCGCCCTTCTGACCCTATCCCTCCTCTGGCACTGCAAGATGTACGGATTGTGTCATCTGAGACTTCTAATTCCCAGTCCCTACCGCCGTTCTCGTCTCTGGACCCTACATCTGACCTCCTCATTGCCCTTCGAAAAGGTAAACGTTCTTATACCTATCCTCTTTCTTCCTTTGTGAGCTATAGTAATTTGTCTCCTGCTTCTCGGTCGTTTGTTGCCTCACGTGACTCTATTCCTATCCCCACCAATGTGCGTGCTGCACTTGCTTATCCTGGTTGAACCTCGGCTATGGATGAGCAAATGTCTGCCCTTGTTCAGAATCACACTTGGGATCTTGTGTCTCTTCCTCCTACTAAACAGACTGTGGGTTGTAAATGGGTGTTTACAGTCAAGGTCAAACTGATGATTTTATTACTCGTCTCAAAGCTCGTGCTAAATTCACCTCAATTCGTCTATTTATCCCCCTTGCTGCTAGCCATCATTGGCCCCTTCATCAATTGGATGTTAAAAATACATTTTTGCATGGTGATCTCAGAGAGGAAGTTTATATGGAGCAACCGCTTCGGTTTGTTGCTCAAGGGGAAAATGGTAAAGTCTGTCGTCTCAAGAAATCCTTTTATGGGTTGAAACAATCACCTAGAGCTTGGTTTGGAAAGTTGAGTGAGGTAGTTCTTGCCTTTGGCCTAAATCAAAGTAGTTATGATCATTCTATATTCTACCGACAGTCAAGTGCTGGGTGTATTATGATGATTATGTATGTGGATGATATTGTAATTACTAGAACTGATCGGTGCGGTATTTCTGCCCTTAAGAGTTTTCTTCAATCCTAATTCCAGACCAAAGACTTGGGCCAACTAAAATATTTTTTGAGAATTGAGGTGAGCCGTAGTAAAAAAGGCATCTTCTTGTCACAGAGAAAGTATGTTCTGGATTTGTTAACTGGGACAAAATTACTTAGAGCCAAACCAAGTGAAATTCCTATGGCTCCAAATTTGAAACTCCTAGTAGATTATGGTGACTTATTACCTAATCTAGAACGATACAGACAACTAGTTGGGAAGTTGAATTATCTCACTGTGACCCGTCCCAACATCTCATTTCTAGTTAGTGTGGTCAGTCAATTTATGGCATCCCCTCGTACTGTTCACTGGGACGCAGTACAGGGTATTTTGAGATATTTGAAAAACGCACCTGGTCGTGGACTTCTTTATAGTGATTATGGACATTACAAAATTGGAGGCTTCTCTGATGCTAATTGGACTAGGTCACCTATCGACAGGAGATCCATGTCCAAGTATTGTGTATTTGTGGGAGACAATCTTGTATCTTCGAAAAGTAAAAAGTAGACTGTGGTGGCGCGATCAACCGTAGAGTCTCGGGCCATGGCCCAAGCTACTTGTGAACTTCTATGGGTATTTCAAATATTGGAAGAGGTTGGTTGTAAGAGTCTTGGTCCTATGCAGTTATGGTGTGATAACCAAGGAACTAAATTTCGTGCCGTTTCGATTGAAACGCACAAAAAATTTTGATTTCGTGTGAAACTAAAACGAAACGTCATTCCAATTTCGAAACAGTTACGAATCGTAAGATTTCGATTTGTTTCCGTGAAAATCGACCGAAACGGAACGAAACGAAACGAATCGAAACGGGAAAAAAAAAAAGAGGAATTATGATAATTTTTACTGCTTTCATATGAGTTGGATTGATTAGTATGACCATGTAGAGAGACATTATCAATTTCCTCTTAAATTATATCCATATTCTGGATATTTACCTCATAAACATTCTACTGTTAATTGATTCATACTTCCTAATGATCATTGTTGATTATGTACTATGTAATTTGAGACTTTGAGTATAATATGTAATTTGTATTAAGTTTTATATATGTCACATGTTGTCAAAATTTATGAACATTAATTACATTAATGTTATTTGAATGAGAATGTAATTATTCAATACTATATTATCTAATTATATATATCTATATTATTATTATCATGTTAAAATCCTTTATAATTAAAAAAAAAATATTGTTTAAACTTATTCGAAACGTTTTTTAAAAATTCTACTGTTTCCACGAAATTTTCGAAACGTTTCAAAACATTTTTGTTTCCTGAGTCGCTAAAACAGTACCTCGAAACGAAATTTAATACCTTAGTAATAACTAGGCAGCCATTCATATTGCTTCAAATCCTGTGTTTCATAAGAGGACAAAACATATAAAGGCTGATTGTCACTTTATGAGAAAATACAGTGGGCCAAATTTGCACGAGTTATATTAAAACTAGAGAACAAGTTCTTGATGTTCTTAATAAGTCACTCAATGGGTCTCGGGTTCGGTATACTTGTAACAAGCCGAGCATAATAGATATATTTGCTCCAGCTTAAAGGGGAGTGTTATGAGCTAGTATTAGAATAATAGTTCTATAGCCCTATTGGGCTTGGGCTCGAGCTTGGGCTTAGTCTATTATCCCTAATGTGTTAGGGTTTCTCTAGTCTGTTATCCCTAGTGTGTTAGGGTTTCTCTAGTCTTTTATCCCTAGTGTGTTAGGGTTTCTCTAATTCTAATTATTATAAATAGACATACAGTGAACCTAACTAAATAAGTTGGTAATCCCATTCATATCTTTCTCTCTTTATTTTCTCTATTATTTTGTTACAAACAATACAAGGTTATTAGATTCCTGATCATAATTAATACATTATTAAGTAATGCTAAGAGATATGATGAGAATAAATTTCCCGGGGCAAGAATAGTTCCATACACACAATTACAAGATATAAAAAATAACAAGCTATTAGCATTATAACTTAAAGACACACCCAAACCATGTTGACCACATAAATAGTGAAAAGACAAATTATAAAAAAAGAAAAAAAAAGGAGGAGGGTGCAAGGCCAAGGAGGGTTATTAAAAAGAAGATGATGTACAACACAAAAGAGAAGAATAACTCACTTGTTCACATCTGGATGATAATTCCGAGCAAGCTTCCGATAAGCTGAAATGTTAAAAATACAGAGATGTAATATTTCAATGAAAAATGACACACCAGACAACTAACTAACCCACAAAGAATATGCATAATCAAATAAATGACAAGTAGATTCTGGTTAACAAATAATTTCTTGATCGTGTCATCAATAAAAAATAGCCTTGACCATCATTGTTTCTCATCCACTAATTTAAATCTATCTTACATTGCAAGGAAAATAACTCAAATGGATATTTAATCTCAATTCTAGTTTATGTCCATGATGCAGGAGCATCTCCAAGACTCTGTTTTGGGACTCTGTCTTACGTTATCTGTTTGGCTTCTCTGCTGTATGGGTTTTGTTACTGTTTAGATGGTCTGTGGGCTGCACGTGACCACTTTAGCAGCTTAGGAACAATCTGTCTTTTGCTATTGTATTTTCTTTATTGCTTAAGCTAGTCACATGGCTTTCACGTAGTTTTCTCTGGTTATTGTGTCCATTCTCTACCCATCCCTGCGTTAGTCCATTCACATAAAAGCATCATCATACAACAACAAAGGGCAATTAAAGTTGTCAAACAATGCAACTAATGTAAATTAAACTCTTAAAATGGAAAGCTCCTACTGCTCATGGTTATTTGGTGTGAAGATCAACCCCACCCATCTGATCAATATCATTACTTGACTTACCTTCTTAGGGTTTGGCAGACCTCTTTGACAGTTTGGTGTGAAGATCAACCGTATCCATCTAATCAATATCATTACTTTAGTTTCCTTCTTAAGTTTTCACAGACCTTTTTGACAGTTTTAAATTTAGAGATTCTTTTTCAGTACTTCTCTTTTATTCTTCACATATATATTAGGTGCATCTTTTTGGTAATATATTTTCATTTCTCAAGGTCAAAGCCAGTAGCAAAAGTTATATAGAAGGGGATAATCATTTAGTCGTTAACAAACTAGAGCCTACTGTAGTATTTAATTTTTCTTTGCATAGTACGAAATCAGTTGACAACTAATTAGCAAATAAGCACAATATATTCATATATTATCAATTGATAATGACGGAGATATAGTCATGCAGTCAAAAAAGGAAGAGGACAAAGTGAAAATACCACTCTTGATTTCAGATTTACTAGCATTTCTTGACACCCCAAGGACGGAATAGTAATCCTGCACATTCACATATAATAGATATTCAGTCTAACCTATGGAGTAGGTTATGAGTCACACAATTTAAAAATGAAAGAAATGCCTCCATATAGTACAAACATATAGGAAAACCAAGAAGGAGCTCATTGTTGTGTACAATGGTACAAGTAGTTCATACTTAGTACTTACTGTATCTGCTCTAACTATCAACCTTGATCCCCTGCGACGATGCAGAGTTTGAGATGAACCAATGTCAAATAGTGCATGCAAGGAATCCCGAGAAAAAAAGCTTGAACTTGGTGCAGCCATAATGCTTACCCTGCTTGTAACACTGCAAGCAAGATGATTCATTAAATTACACTCTCCAGCACAATGAAATATGCTGAAAAAGTTGTGCGTATTAATTATGGTGTTGCAGAAGGCTAGTATCTAATGACAAATAGGGTTGACTGTCCCTTGACTCCCCTGCCTTTGAGTCCCTATCCAAACAATAAAACTACTATTGCTGACAATTAGTGTAAAAAAACCACAAATTATGCCCATTTCATGGTTATATCCCTGTTGATAATATGATAGAGCAAACAACAAAAGTTATTTAGCTTTCTCCATAGTTTAATACAAAAGCATCAGACTTGATCATGAATAGTAGCTAAAATGCTAAATATTTCATACCTATTATTACATGTAATAATGTTTCAGAAAATTCATATCAGGTTTTCCATTCCACAAGAAATGTTTAACCATAAGACTCACCTATAGCCAGATGATGTAATCTTGCCCGTCATACAGGATCTCACAAAAAACTGAGGACGAATTCCCCATTGTGCAACAGATGTACTTCCAAAAGGTGTAATGGCCATTCAATATATCTTCGGCAAGAGAATATGCTAATCAATATATATATTGTTGATGAACTTCTGCTAGCTGCAACACTTACGAACTGAAATTTAATGTGCCACACAGGGTAGAAGAATACATTAATAGATGTAAACAACTAAATAAATAAAATAGATTTCGTTTTCGCAACTTGAGGATGAGAAAAATAATTCAAGTTGCCACATGAAACAATGAGGTGGAAACAAGATTGTTAAAAATAAATTTTTTTCCTATGACCAATGGAAAATCTCTACATTGATTCAGAAACTTTCCCAAATCATGCATGTAACTGAAATATGTGGACAAAATTTTGATGCTCAAATATATGAAGCAGTAGATCTACAAAATTTGAAATGGGCCTCTCTTGAGTTATTTTCCTCATCTATTTGCTGTTCAGCCTGTTCTTGACTGATATCAAACCAATCCCTAAATAATCTTCTATTGCATTTATAGCACAAGATGTAGACATTCTCAAAAGCGCATTAAATACAATCAAACCATCACCTTAAAAACCAAAATTAGCATAAAAACCACAAAATGGAGGGAGGAAAATTAGCAAACTGCTAATATTCATCTAAATTTTGAGTGTACCATGTAAAGTCTATACCAGACTTAAATCCGAGGGGGGGGGGGGGGGGGGGGGGGGCGGGG
>JASKGM010072386.1:0-15865 GCA_034509205.1 Ceratonia siliqua
TTCCAGGACATGGGATTTCGGGAACACCATGGGCTAAACCAACGGACTTACAACACTGCCGGGACCACCCTGGCTTATCAACGAATTCACACATTTCGGTGTTACCCCCGGAACAACTCATGGCACCTATCAGGCCAATCCACTAGGCAGAGAGCCTCACTTCGTTCCAGGTCATGAGTGAGAGTTCCCAGTTTCATGTGGCTCTGATACCATAAAGAAAAGGATTGATACAGGAGAGCAATAATACAAAATATGAACAGAGTTTATTGCTTAAAAGGATAGAGATACAACTGTAGGTTTAAAAACTTACAAGAGAGCTTCGAATCAAAACTTCTAAGTCTGAAAGAAAGAAATAGAAGTGAGTGTTGAAAACAATTGTCTCGAACTATATTCTGAAAGCCTTTTATATTGAAGGCAAATCAGAATTTACAAAGCATTTAAAGACATTTACATTTCATTTACTGTATCGTCACATGAGTATAGCTGCTGCTTTTTCTGCTTTTCTGCTGTATGTTTGCTTTTACTTTTCTGCTTTTGCTTTTGCTTTTCTGCTGCATGTTTGCTTTTACTGTGATGCTTTTGCTTTCATCTTGGCTGCTTCTGACGTAATGGTGTCGGCACCATAGAATGTTGCCACCTGTAATGTTAAGGGAATTCATTCCTGAAGTTAAGTCCAAAACAATCATCTTCATTGTCTTGGGCCATATTTTCTGTAGAGGCTCCTGAAGATGAGCCAGCTGTAGAGGCTAGGCCTTGGATTTTTTGTGCAAATGTTGCCAGTTGCACAGGATCAGCGATGGCTGACAACTCTGAAATAAGCTTGTTCTTTTCTGTAAGGAATGGTGATGCTGTAGGCGGTTGGTGGTAATCTAGCTTGATGTATTGTGGATTTTTGCTAATCCACTGGCTGACATAATTGTTGTCTGCATATTCCTGAACATACTTCTTCCACCATTTGACACTAAATTTGCATACCAAATAGCTTAAAGTAGGACAGGGTTGCTGGCCTTTAATAACTGTAAAGGTCCAACTGACTACCCAAGGAATACGAAAATGATAACAGAAATAAAAAAGTTTTTCTGAATCTGGGTAGCGAACCGCTGAACAAAACTGGCTGAATCCTGCCTAAATAGCAGGAGGGAGAATAGCTTTAACAGGTCCAAAAGCATGGAACCATTCGAAGAACCAATTAGGAAATTGGTCTGAACAATCCCTAGTGAACCAAACGAACCAGGAATGATTGTAATTTTTGTAATACATAGTGTTATACCATGCTGCTGTATAATCATGGTAAGTGTAAGTTAAACCATGATAATTGACAGAAAATCTTTTGGCTGTAAAGGCAGATTGTTTCCAATCTTGCAATGTTATTACTTTATTTACTTTAATTTGGGAAAATTCCCTGCCTGTGTTATCTTTTTTATGACTAATTAAGGCAGAATCGGTGTCTACCAAAATTAATTCATAATACAGGCGATCCTTGCGTATGTCTGTAGGAAGAAAATTGATGATCTTCTCAGTAGGGTGAGAAGGTAATATAGTTGTAATAGTTTTTGAGATATTATCACTGTACTGTCCTTGCTCCAAAGGGCATACTGTAATGGCATGGTCCTTTCGGACATATTGAGGTTCTTCTGTAGAACTCCCTATAAGTTTCTGAGCAAATGTGGGAGATTGGCTTTTCTTGCTATGTTGTGACTGTGATGACTGTGCAGGAGTAGGAGAAGTTGCATAGTCAGCAGGTGTTTTGGCCTCAGAAGGTTTTGCTGGGGTATTTGGCTGCATTGGGCCTTTGCCCTTATTTCTGCGGGATGAGCTACCATGGGATGAGCTCATGAGGAAGGAGAGGGTTTTCCCTGTAAGAATTCCCTAGTTAAAAAATCAGGAAGGGAATTGTTTGTGCCTTTAATAAATTCTATGTCAAAATCAAAACATGATAGTAAAGCTTGCCATCGGGCAAAAATATGCTTTGAAACCAAGTTTTGAACATCCTTTTGTAAAATATCTTTGGCTGCTTTGCAATCCACTCGTAAAAGAAATTTTTGATTGATCAAATCATTTTGAAATTTTGTAATGCACAAAACAATTGATAAAATTTCTTTTTTGATGGTGGAGTACTTCTTTTGACTATCCATCCAGGCACCAGAGTGATACTTCACTACCTGTTCTTTAGCTTCTATTCGCTGTTTAAGAATACCTCCAAATCCTATATCTGAAGCATCAGTTTCAACAATCTTAAAGGCTGTAGGGTGAGAGATTCCTAAACAGGGAAGACTCTTAACTTGTTGCTTTAACTCTTGTACTACTTAGGTCATGTGGGAGTTCCAAGCAGGAGGTTGTTTTTGTAATCGAAGGAATAATGGCTTACATTTCTTTCTAAGATTGGGAAGGAAGTCTGATACATAATTAAGACATCCTAAAAATCTTTGTAATTGATTTTTATCTTTAAGTTCATCTGGAAATTTATCTGCAAATTCTATGACCCTATGGGTTGGTGTAATAGGGCCTTGATAAATTTCAAAACCTAAAAATTTTACTTTTACTTGGAAAAGTTTCATTTTTGAGGCCGATATAACTAATCCATTGTTCTTGATAATATTACTGAATTTTTGCAGGTGTTTAAAGTGTTGCTCTATGTTTTTAGAGAAGACTAAAACATCATCGATATAAACAATTGTAAAATGAGTGTAGGGTGTAAATATGTCATTCATTATTTTCTGAAATTCCGAGGGTGCATTTTTAAGACCAAAGGGCATTACGTTCCATTCGTAATGTCCAAAAGGTACTGTAAAAGCAGTCTTATATCTGTCTTCTTCATGAACCTGTATTTGGTAATATCCTGATTTCATATCAAACTTTGAAAAGATAGAAGCATTAGATAATCGTCCAATAAGATCATTCTTATTTGGAATTGGATATATAATCCATTTCAAAGCTTTGTTTAAAGGTTTATAATTTATAACCATTATAGGGGTTCCTCTTTCTATTTCAGCGTGATTATTAACATAAAAAGATGCACAGCTCCAAGCAGACTTGCTTGGTCTGATAAGATTTTTATCTAATAATTGCTTAATTTCTTTCTTATAATACTCTAAAGTTTCTTGATTCATCTGTATTGGTCTAGCTTTTGTTGGAATATTATTTTCATTAAAATCTTTTTCATATGGCAAAGTAACCTCATGCTTTTTTCTATTCCAAAAGGCATTCGGATGATCTGCACATAATTCGTTTTCAAATTGTTTTTGTAATTGACTTATGCGTTGTTGTATGGCTAGAAGTTGCACCTGTTGTTCAATTTTTTTATAATGAATTTCTTTTTGTAAAAAGTTTATCTGATTTTGTTTTCGTTTAATACTATTGATGTTGTATATAGAGTCTTGTTGTAGTAAATTAATTTCGCGAGTTATGGAAGGTTTTATCCATTCAAAACAAAGTTCTCTTCCTCCAACGCGAGTGGTTATTCCAATGGGAGTAACTTTAAAAGGGATAATTTGTTGTAAAAAGGGTGTTCCTAAAATGACAGGGTCATTAAGGTTGTGGACTAACATGAATATGTTTTTAAAACAAATTTCTTTGTTACAAATATGAGCATTTGTAAGTTTATAATTTATCTGTAGTTTGGAATTGTTTGCGGCTGAAAGGCTTTATATGTCTTTTCAAAATATTTAGTAGGAATTAATCCTTCTTGGATACAGTTCATGTCTGCTCCAGAATCAATTAATACTACTAAATTTCTTGTATGTTCATTGTTTATGACTAGATGCATTTGACAATACCATTTTTGGTAGGTTTGCTTCTGTATTCGTTGAATAAATTTTTCTTGATTTATTGCTTTTGCAAGTTTTTGTTATGTGGTTTCACTACAGTATAATTGTTCTGTCTGGTCACTTTTCTGTCTTTGTTGTTGGTCTAATCGATCTCTTTGTATTTCATTTTCTTTTATTTGTTTAATTTCATATTTTAAGTATTTTATTTCTTGTTGTAAATCGTGGATACTTATGGAAGGGAGTTTATCTTTTTCAAATTTTTCGATTATTGTTTTCATTGTTAAAGGAGGAGGTTTCTCTTCTGGCTGTCGTTCTGGGTCAAGTAAGTCTTTTATCTTCAATAAATATTGTTTCTTTAGTTCATTATCCTCTATTTTGTCTATTATTTCCAGGAAGAATTGTATATTTTCGCTAGAAATGACTCTTATCTGTAATTGTTGTCTACACTTACTACAATCACAATATTCCAGACTTTGACATTCTGTGCCTTGATCCGGGTCTTCTTCTGATTGCTCAGAATGTGTGTCATCTTCTTGTAGTTGGTAAACATGTTCTGGTTCTTCTTCTTCTTCTTTGTAATCGGAAGTAGAAGGACTTATGTCTTCATTAATCATAACTTTTAATAAATTCGTTTTATTTTCTTCACTTATATTTAATTCTCTTATTTTTTGTTCCGTTTTGCATTTGTTTGCAAAATGACCAAATTGTCCACATTTATAGCAAACAATGTTTTTCTTGTCTTTGGAGTGAAAGGGTTTTTGTTGTGAAGAATATCTTTTATAAGGCTTCTTTTTGTAGGATGATTTAGAAAATTTTTTATATTTATAGGGTTTATGGTATGTCTTTGAAGGTGTGTTATGTTTATATTCGGATTTTCGTTTAAGAGGTTTTCTTTGTGAAGGAGCACGAATTTTTTTGAATCCATATTGCTCACAAAAGTTGCCTAATTCTAGTTTTCCATCCTTTTTATCTAAATAAATTCTTCTTTGTAGTTTCATATCATTACAAATTCGTAATCCAACTGTATTAATTATGTTGATTATGTGTCCATAGGTGAGTTGATTATAGGCTATTGTTCCACTAAAGGTTTGTCTTAACTCGTCACGAACCTTTTCCGCAAAGAGTGGGGGTAATCCTGAGATAAATCGTTCTTTCCAAAAATCAGAATTGCCATCCTGTCTTTGGAAGACTTTGGGGATAAAATTATCTTTGTACCATCTGAAGTCTGCTAATGTAGGGCAACGTAGGTTCATTAGTTGCACCATGTAACGTTCTTGTAATTGTAAGGGATCTCCTATAAAGTGTTTTATTATTGTATAAACTAGTTGGGCAAGATTAGATGAAAGTACTTCTTCATTTCCCGTAACTGGGTTTTGTCTTGTTAAACGGGCATTTCTTATGTTAGCTTGGTATTCGTCTGTAAGGATGTTTTCCCACCAGCCTTTAAGACTACCGGTAAAACCTTGAACAATTATATCGAAGATATTTGTATCATTATTGTTATCAATTCTGTAGGCTGCAATAGCCATGACAATTTCTTGTGTGAAATTCATTATTTCATATTCGCTTAATCCATCTAGATTCCACTCATAAATGGATTTTCCATCATAGCTTGTTCCACTAAATGGTCTCTCTTCAAATTGTAAATCGGGAAGAGTAGGTCTCGCATAGTAATTCTTTTTGTTATTGTTGTAATTTCGTTTAATTCTGTTAAAGGTGGTTTCTTCAGTATCTTTGTATTGTTGTTCTAGTTTAGTTATGGCATTAATCCTAGTGGTGCTAGATGTTGCGTTTTCTTTTATGTTTAATTTTGCTAATTGCTTATTGATTTGTTCTATTAAATTTTTATCTGTGTTTCCTAATTTAATTATTTTGACTTGTTCTCTAGGAATGGCTTCATGTTTGAAAATTAGTCTCTGAGGATCCAGCTGATGAAGTCCTAGAGGGGTAGATGTTGTAGGTTTACATTCTAGATTATTTTCGACTCGTGTTAGCTGTTGACTTACTGTATGTAGTAATTGATTTATATAATTCTTTTGTTGTTGTATTTTTTGAAGGCTTTTATCTTCTCGTTCATTTGTAATTTTAAGAGGGGAGGCTATAATTTCATCTTCTCCAATCTTAATTTTTATTTCTTCTAATGGAGGATGTATGGCTGTTACATATGTATTATTTTTACATATCCAATTTTTGGTTCTGGCTGTATTTACGTTTACTGGAGGGTGATTTTCAGCAAAGGGATTAAATATTTCATTATTAAAAGTATACATTTTAAACCAAGTAAAGAAATATATGTTTTCTTTAATTTGATTCATTTGATTATACCATTCATTTCTTATGTTTGTTTGTTCTTCATCTGAGAAGGTTGCAAAAAACCATTCTCTTTCTTTCTCATGCATGGTTAACATGAATTCTTTTTTTATTAATTCTTTGTTAATTTCAAAATTTTCTTTTCTTATTACTCTCAATTGTGATTTGATGAATGATAATCTGACGGTTGAAATTCTCTTTCAAGTTCAGATCTTGTGTCTGGAATATTTTCTGGTTGTTGAGGTTCATAGATTGGCTCAGGTATTCTGGGCTCAAAATTTACTCCTCTTAAATTTTGCCTAAAATCATGATTATCAACAGATCTCCTAGGGATAGGGTTAGGTGTTGAACGTCGTGTGTCTAGGCTTGATGAAGAAGCTGATCTACTCAACATAGAGATAGATATGTCGTCTTCTTCATTTTGGGTAATTTCTTCTATTTGTAATGTTTTTAAAGGGGCAGGATTTGCAAGCTTAGGAAATTTCCATTCTGTGGGAAAGTCTATTTCTTCATGTTTCAAAGTTTTTGGTACTAAAACAGTTGTAATGGAAGGGTTTCCTAATTCTATTAACATAGTTTCTCCTTTAGGCGATTCCTTTATGGCTTTAAAATTCTGGTGTGTTTTTGTAATTTTAAAGGTCATCCTATATTGAATTACCATGGGAGTAGTTCCTTGCTCCCACGTAGTATCAGATCCTACTTTCAGGACTAATGCATTTCTTACATTATGATCTTTAATTTTGGCTACATAATTGGGAAAGCAGTCAAAGTATGCTGGCCCATTATGTAAGTTTGTTTGTACAACTCCAACAATAGATTCTTTAAACACTGTTTGTCTTCTGTCTCTAAGGCAAACAAAGACTGGTTTATTCAATCCTTGCCGAAAGTTGGGTTTTATAGCTAATTGGATCATTCCAAAATGAATTCATTGATATTTGGCTTTATATTTTCTAATGGTGTCTTCAGGTATTACAAAAATAGCTTGACGGCTACTAGTAATACACTCTTCTCTTTCTATGGTTTGAGTAATATAAGAAAAATCAAACGTGGTTTTTCTATATATCTCTTCTGTCTTAAAAGTGGGCATGGACCGGTTCTGTAACTGTTCCTGCAAATTCTGGCTGGTAATTTCACTATGGTTTATGACATCTTGTTCTAAAGTATCTCTAGTTTCCGTAGCTTCTTCATGTTTGCTATCTGTTCTATTTGAAGCTAAGCTCATCTGACTTAAGCTCCTAGCTCTATGGCTGTCTGAACTTGGGATTATTCTTCTGAACCAACTCATAATCAGTTCTATTTCCTGTAGCTTACACTGTACTTCTAATTGGTTTGACGGGAACACCTAGGGTAATCCAACGGACTTACACTACTGCCGGGTCCGCCCTATCACGGCTTACCAACGCTTCCCCAAATAAAAGAGAATGCAAGATGCAGAAAACAGGAATTGAAAACGTAGTTAATGCAAAATAATAACTCTAGGCTCTGATACCATAAATTCCATCCAATTCCAGGACATGGGATTTCGGGAACACCATAGGCTAAACCAACAGACTTACAACACTGCCGGGACCACCTTGGCTTACCAACAAATTCACACCTTTCGATCTTACCCCCGGAACAACTCATGGCACCTATCAGGCCAATCCACTAGGCGGAGAGCCTCACTTCGTTCCAGGTCATGAGTGAGAGTTTCCAGTTTCATGTATATATATATATATACACACACACAGTGTTATACACACACACACAATATATTAGTATTTTACTATTTTGCATTACATATATATTATAAATTAAAAAATAAAAAATATCATTTAATTAAAATTTGGTTCGATCCCGGTTCGACCCCGGTTCGACCACTAACCCATGACCCCTTGCTCACCCCGGTTCAATGACCAATCCGATTTTAAAAACATTGATAAATTAAATCAATAATAAAAAAATCTATATGTGTTAAAGATAAGTATCAATAAATTTTATTAACATTCTAATTAGGTTCATCTACCTAAAAATATTCTCATATCAACATTATTGTGGTTAAAAAATATTTAAAAGAAAATACTAAACATTACTAGGAATCAATCGTTAGCATCAATTCTTATCATCTTTTAAGATTCCTTAATTTTTTAAAAGTCAATTCTTATCATCTTTTAAGATTCCTTGATTTTTTAAAAGTCAATTCTTATCACCTTTTATGATTCCTTGATTTTTTAAAAGTCAATTCTTATCATCTTTTAAGATTCCTTAATTTTTTAAAAGTAGTAGATATTTTCGTTGTTGATATTTAATTACAAGAGTATTGACATTTAATGTATCAAATGAAAGAATATTAATTTCATTTGATACATTGATAATTTTCACTCTTCTTTGAATATTTCCAATTTCATTCTTAATATATCTATCCCATTATGTATGACTTTAAAAGTCATTTAATATTTTTATCTATTAAAACTACCTTTTAAAAAATGTGAAATGAATTACTATGTTTTTAAATTTTAGGAGATAATAAATAATAGGATAATATTATTTATTTTTATAATTAAAAAATTTAGTAAATAAATATAAAATGAATGGGGAGTTACTTAGAACTTAGAAGTCAAAAAATTATTTTTTTAAATTTTAAAATAAAAAATGTAGTTGGCGAGAGCTTGATGAAGGGAAACAAAAGGCAATTGACCTTTATTAAGTGATTCAAAAATAATAAGTAATGAATGTGATTGATTGAATATAATAAATCATTAAAGCCACACTTCTTTCTTTTCGTTTTTTTTTTTAATATTCCATTCTTCTTCCTGACAAAGAATGTGCTATCTGACTAATTCACTGTATAGCTCTGTACGTACAATCCTTCAAGAACCCTTTTGTTAGAGAACTCCCAAGAGCTTCAATATGAGAACTAGAAAAGCTTCTGGCAAATTCTTCATTTCAATCTTCGCAGCAACCTGCAACATTATTTGAGTTTATTTGATTTAAAATTCATTTATTAAATGAGTTAACTATTCGGCTAGATGAATTCATTAAGAATTTGATTAAAAATAAAAAAATAATATATTATTTATAAATTTTTCACAATATATATGATACAAAATAATTTGTATAATAAAAAAATATATTAATTAGAATATAAAATAAATTAATTTAAGTTCCAACTAACTTGTCTAAGTTTATTTGAGTTTATAATTTTAAATAAAGAATATATTAATGTTAAATACACTTCATGAGTAGAGCTAAACTACTATTTATTAAATGAACTGAGCTTAAATAAAATTTAAAACTCATGTAGTTATTTATTAGACAAGTCAAACTTGAGAAGCTCGCTTATTAAGCGACCTGAATGCAAGCCAGTTAGTATTGGGCTCAGCTTGATTTGACTCATTTACAACCCTAATTTTCGGTGCCTTCATAAACATTATATTCTAAAAAGGTAATAATATTTTACTTTTGAAGCACTATTATGAAATTATTTAAAATAACTGGAAAAAATTATATAAGACACTACTCATCTTTATAAACATTTATAGATATATCTCAAGAAAAAGTATATAATTTTGAAAAATAAGGCATTACCTGCTATGGTGTAAGATTATGACAAGTTGTATCACATGGATATGCACAATCTATTTCCTTGCTTCTGTTTCTACTAAAATACCAATCACCAACTGCTTCTGCAATGGTCTGTAAGAGATAGAGTTGTTTAACATGTTACTCACAATAAAAATGCGCTATGCTGAAAGTTCAAAGACTGTATCCTTTTTAAGTGTAAACCTCAAATTTTGGTAAAAGGTTGGAACCTCAATAGTATACTACTACAATAACAAATTCAGAAGTCAGTTACTATTCAGTAAAACATAAGTTAAAATCTCACCTATTATAAACAAATTTATTATCATGGAGACATTTGGTATCCCGGTTTGTATGAGACATTTAAGATGTTTGTATTTAGTATAATGTTATTAAGATATCGATGAAAACCAGAAACCTTATTGCTATATATTAACCAGACAACCAAAACACAATGAAACAGCCAGAAAATACAAGGAAATGATAGGTAAACAAAGAAGAAAAATGAAAGGAACAAGTATCCTAGCACTTCGAGAAGTTAGGGGTCTCCTTATTTTAGCACTTTGAGCAGCTAGACTCTCCCACACTCACAACTCAATTTCTGCCTGCCTCCCTCTGCCCTTCCCCCTCTGTATTTAACCTTCACTCCCTACTGCCTAACTGCCTTCCATTCCCACCACTTTGCCACTTGTCCACAGATGTCTCTTTTCTTTATGCCCTTTTTGCCCATGGGGTCTATCAGATACCAAGTGGTTATGATGATACTACAAGAACCTCACATCTCTAGATTTTTATTTTATTAACCTTTACAAAATATTAATTCTATTATTTTTTTGACAATTTTTAATTATTATATGGTGAAAAATACCCTACTCTCAGAGTATCCTTACACCCAAAGTAGGATTTCATTTTTTAGTTTTTAATTTAATTTTATTTTAAGAAATAATTTTTTTTATTTTTAAATACTTCTGTAATAAAATATTTTTTATTTTTTTAATTTTTTCAAAATTCTTCTAACTTATTTCTTAAAGTAAAAATTTTTTAAAAATTAAAATTTTAAAAACTAAAAACATACTCCTGCATATGCAATACTCAAGAGTATTGGAGATGTCACCTTATTATATTAAACATAGAAATTGTATATATCATAGTATCTGATATCTTAATATCTTATACCGTGGCATCCAAAATATCAAAAAATGTAAGATATATCTGTTGACTCTCATATTTCAACATCAAAGAGTAAGATCAGTACCTTGTCGTTTATTCTTGGGGAATCATCTCCAAACCATGTATCTTGGGATTCACTTTGGCAATGAGCAAAACACGAATTTATGTACATTCCCCCTCTTCCTGAATATATATAAAATGGTCTTAAAGCTGCGAGCATGTGGCGCCTAAAACCTGAATAAAGTAAATTGAGTAAAGAAAATCAGCGAAAAATCAGTTTCATTTACAAGGACAAGAAGCATGAATTTGGAACATATATGGAGTAGACTAAGTAGTTCTTTAACAAAACACTGACATGTTTAAAATCATGAAAGAAACTTATTTAAAAGAAAAAATTGAATGGATAAAGCCATTCCAAAAAATGCTAAGTTGATTAAAGAAAGATTGAGAAAGCAACCTTGCAGTATATTAAGTTGGTATGCATTGCATTCCGCTGGATTCAGCTTGCAGTGATTCCAATGTCCACGCAAATCAGCAGAAGGTGGCACCAATATATGGTGAAACTGTTGACATTAGAAGTTTACTCATTTATCACATAAACAATTCCACTTAAATGTCTCCAGAAACAGTGTATTTCATTACAGTGCATCATGAGATTTACTTTCTTCTACAGTGCCTCAAATAATTCCAGAATGTGCCTTCCAATGAACCAGAGAAAAATGTGAAATCGCATAAGGTAGTAGCCTAGTAGGTGCCATTTTAGAATACAATACCTTTGGAGGAATGTGCAACTTATCTAAATTAGATTATATGCAATATAGGGAGAAAAAGTCTGTCAGAGATTATTACTTGGAACACATCATAAGCAGAGTTCAAGATGAAATATGGTGTTGTTATGTATTTCAACACATATTGTGGGAAGAAGCACTGCATGAAAACATAACAGAAGTCAAAATCTTGTACAAAGAAACTCTAATTTTCCAGAGCTAATGATCCAAGTTCATCAAGAAAACATACCAAGTCTGGAAAGTAGAGGGAACTGGTGCAGTTTCTGTTTAGGTTCTGCTCTACCCCCTGTTGCACAAAAACTATCAGGTAACACTGCATTTAATCCTAAAATAAAATAAAAAATTGAGGATATTTTAATAATTTTAATATAGATTCTCAATTCTAGATGGAGGAAATCTACTCCCATCCCTATCTCTACCGGAAAGAAATTTCTCCCATCCCACCCCCATTCGGGGCAATCTCCACAGGGATCCCCATAAATAAAGAAAATAGCCATCCCTAAGCACAAGACAAATAAATTTTCTTTCCCCAAAAGCACACTAGCATTGCACCTTTGGTATCAAATGCAACGGACAGTCTCAATATTCATGAAAATACATAGCCAAGGATTCGTTGAAATCAAGGAATTAAAGTTGATTTCTTGATTACTCAACTTATGGATAATAAAATTCTACCAGCAAAGAGGCATGTGTTGGTTATGTTTTTCCATCATTCTCCTAATCTCTCTTAACTTAGAATGTTAAAAAACGAGAGAATATGAACTAACTGCACATAATTTCGAGCTTTTTCACTTGTTTATTTCGTCCTAAAAGAAAATAACCTGTTGTCTAATGATTAATTTAACGCAATGCAAATGCAATCTTTAAAACATAAGTGTATGTATAATGCGAGTCATGCATTGAAGGTTTACCTGTAATTCAACAAGACTTTTGAAGAAGTACCTCATACTGTGGTCCAAAGTGATATCTCTTCTGCAGAGGGAGAGGGGGACAAAATGTTAAAAACTAAAGATGAAGCTTTGATTGAAATGATTCAAGATAGAGTAAATTTACTCGTCAAGAAAAAAACCAGCATCACTCAAGCATTTAACACTGGCATTCTTTGGCAAATATTTGGTGAAGCTGTCACAATGGTGAAAGGTCGCTAAACCACCTGCAGAACAACCTGAGAGCAAGGCCTACACGAGAAATAATGGGTAATAGATATTTGAAATTTATAGGCCAGATTAAACTCAATTTCTTTTAACTATAGGTCGTGTGCAATTTATTCTTGTACAAAAAAAGACTCAATAATTATCCCTTCAAACACAGATTTTAATGTAATTTACTTATTCTTTTAAAGTTTTCACGCAATTTATATATTTCATTAATAATTTCATTTGACAGTTTAACTAAAGTATTAATGATATTATTAACTTAATGTGTGTCAGTTTAACTAAATTGCTAATGAAATTATTAACGGAGTGAGTTAATTGCACAAAACCCTTTAAGGGATGAATTGCTAAGTTTTTTTTAATAAATGGGTATCTATAGTTTTAAGAGTTTATGCTTAATTTAACCTAAGTTGAAGTCAGTTAAACTGCAAGTCATTGTCTTCGGTTTTATGTTATTAAATGTGTAAATTACTTTTAATTCTATTAAAGTGGGGGTAATATAACACTTCATACTTTTTTTTATTTTAAAAATAATATCTGTCAATTTTATAAAGATATAAAAATACTAATTTATTTTTATTTTTAATCTTTCACATTCAAAAAATATGATGAGTAGATTGATATTTTAATATCTTTAAAAGAATTGAACTTGATTTAAAAAATAAAACTAACAATAAGCCTTGGATTGTCAAAACTCGAGAAAATAAACGAACTCTTATTAAAATATGCACAGTTGAAGAGGAATGAAAAAGCAAAAGTAAAGTTCACAGAGGTGCAGTATACCTTGCGTGCTTTTCCCAAACCCTTTGACAGAAGGTCACGAAGGATTGCTTCCCAGATCTTTTGCCCTTTGAAATAAAGCAAAGTTGTCTGTTGCACATTTCACAGACACGAATGGTCATTTCATTCAGCATTCTTGTTTTATGCTTTAACCGAGAAGATAGAGTAAAGAAGGGAAAGAAAAAGAGGAGGATGAGGAAGAAATTACCCCGTTATTGAACTCAGCGTCTCCAGTAAATGAGGCTCCATCACAGTATCTAAGCTTAACACGGTTCCAATTGTAAAAATCTGGTACACAACCCCACACACGAAAAACAGGAATCAAAAACAGTCAAAAGGGGGAGTGACAAAGGCCCAAAAAATGTAATAGGCACCGACATCTTTTTCGCTTTATTTTTTTGCCCTTTTCTAAATGCCCTTTTTTATTTTAGCCAGGACTCTTCAATGATTTGATAACTAAAGCATATCAGTGTCCTATGTGCATGTTAATTTATTTTTTAAATAAAATTTTAAAATTTTAACTATTTATGATAAAAAATATTAATTAATTAACTTCACTATTTTAAAAAATATTAAAAGAAGACTTTAAGAATAATAATAATTAATTTAATTTAATAATCTAACCCTAAACGTGTATATATTAAAATAGATACTTAAAAACTTCTATTATTGTGGTAATAGTATCAAAACATGTTCATGAGCAAAAAAATATTGATAATTAATTTTAAATTTATTTAATGGTTAATAAATACAATATTAATAAAGCATGATGTTGATACAATATAAATAATTAAATAAAATTTAAAAGGCATGATATAAAAAGTTATTAACGCGGTTAGTGATAAGAAGTTTCAATAACTTTAAAAAAAAAATAATCTTTCTACTGATGTATAGAGCTTTAGCTTTGTGAAACTTTTTATCCTTAAATGTGCTAATTTAAAGAACCTTAGTTCTATAGTTTCAGTCAAAACAATATTTACTCTTTTTTTTACAAGAAAATTAGAAAAATAAAAAGGAATATTATTAAACCTAAAATTTTGAGTTTTAACCATTATAAATGTTAATAAATAGAATAAATTATTTGGCATAATAATGCTAAAGGGTCATGAATCAAGAAACAAATAATTAATTGCATTACATTAGTTAACATGATGATCACATTATAAAATTATAAAAACTTATTTAGATCTCATCTAATTAATAGTCAATTAGATAGAATGCAATTAAATAAATCGTGATCGCTCATTTATTTTTAGATAATCACATTTTATTTTTTTAATTATATGTAATAAAAAAATTATATATTATAATCGTTCAAAAATAAATAAATTATAGTCAATTAAATAGATTATGATTAAGTAAATCGTAATCGTTCATTTATTTTAGACGATCATAATTTATTTTTTAATTATATATAATAAAAAAATTATATATTATAATCATTCAAAAATAAATAAATTATAATCTATTTATCTAATTCGGATGCTCACTTGATAGTCTCAAGTAGGTGGAAGAGTGAAAATTTTAATATAAGGACGAGAGTTTGACTTTCTCTTTGTAGCCAAAAACAAATGGTTTGTTACCCGCAGCAGGGATGAAGAACATGATTGATGATGTGAGGGAGAAGGAAAAACGAAATGAATAAATAAACGAATGGAATGGCAGGATTTTAATTCCGAAATTAACCATGGAGAACAAAGGAATGTATGGAAAGGTGATGGTTGTATTTGTCATTTCATATATGAGAAACGGAGATAACTCAGACAAGACAACAGAAAGATACAACATTGGTAAACCTTTGGCAGGAGAGACAGACAACCGACAACGTACAGCTCTTACCAGAGCAGCTTGCAAGTGGGGAAAATGGCCTTCGGATGGTAAGCATTACAAGAACACGTGAAATAAACGACAGGGAATCTGGAGGAACATGGGAGATAACGATGTCGTGGAACCTCGCTAGCCTCTCGCAACATGCTTTTTCTCTTGAGCAAAGATAGTGAATAAACTCCTAAGTGGCCTAGTGATCACGGAACTAAATTTCGAGCGAAATGTTCGAGATGTTCGAAAAATTTTTGTTTTGAGAGATACCAAAACGAAATGACATTCCACCGAAACGGAACGAAATGAAAAAAAAATGAGAGAAGAGTTCATAACCAAGATTGAGAAGAATCTAAACTTATTTTGAATTCTGAAACTAAAAGAAAATAAAAAAACTAATAAGATTAAGAAAAGCCTAAACCTCTTTTAAAATTTTTAATTATTTATCATATTGTATCGTACAATCTATCAGCTTATACCTTACTTTATGATAGTATTATTTATATTCTTCATATTT
>JASKGM010072407.1:0-15862 GCA_034509205.1 Ceratonia siliqua
TGAGGTTGAACAAATTTTTAGAGAATTTTATACAATGGTCAAAACTCAATTCCAGACCAAAATTAGCATTCTTCATATTGATAATGGGACTGAGTATTTAATAGACTTCTAGGAAGTTTTTTGAAAGACAAGGGCATACATCATCAATCTACTTGTGTGGATACCCCTCAACAAAATGGAATCTCTGAAAGAAAAATAAACATTTACTTGAAGTGTCTCGTGCTCTAAAGTTTTCAATGCATAGTCCACACTATCTTTGGGGGGATGCTGTTTTAAAGCAGCTTATTTGATTAATAGAATGCCTGCATGTGTCTTAAAATACAACACACCATTGGCCTGTTTCAAAACTCAGTTTCCTTTCTTTAGGATACACTCAGATTTACCCCTAAAAGTTTTTGGTTGTATGGCCTTTGTTCATATACCCAATAATACTTGGTCTAAACTTGACCCTCGAGTTGAAAAGTGTGTTTTTGTAGGATATGTCTCTAACAAAAAAGGATATAAATGCTATAATCCCAAAACTAAAAAAATTTATGTGAGTATGGATGTCTCATTCTTTGGAAATAAATCTTACTTTCACAAAAATTCTCTTCAAGAGGAGTATGAGGTAATGAAAGATAATTTTTGGAATGAATCTTCTACTCATTTACCAAATATGGTTTTTGAAATAAATCCCAATTCACTTCATGATCCTACTGAACATCAAAGTCAGAAACAATGTGATAAAACAAATGAAGGGAATCCTAACTGTATAGTGCCCAGCATTACTGTATCTGAAACAGGGGGAGCTTCACTACAATTGGGTACAGAAAACCCCAATACTGAGTCTTTAGTTTATACTCAGAGAAGACATCATCAAAAGAAGCAAACTCAGCCTACTCCTCTTGGAAATGCTTAATCTCATCCCCTAGGAACTGGGCCTCCAGATACCACAAGTATTTCAGTTCCTACCTCATCTTCAGTTCTAGCTAATCCTCAAAACCTATAATCATCAAATATGGATTTTCCTATAGCAATTCGAAAAGGCACTCTAACTTGTACCAAAAATCCCAGAACTGGTACCAAATACCCCATTGCCAATTATCTTTCCTATGAAAAACTCTCTAATACTCATAAGGCTTTTACCTCAAAAGTTTCACACTTAATTGTACCGAGAAACATTGAAGAAGCACTTGATTATCAAAATTGGAAATTAGTAGTAATGGAAGAGATGAATGCTCTCAAAAGAAACAATACTTGGGAAATTGTTGACCTACCCAATGGAAAAGGAATAGTAGGTTGTAAGTGGGTTTTTACTGTGAAATGTAAAGCCGATGGTAGTATAGAAAGACATAAAGCAAGACTAGTAGCTAAAGGGTACACACAAACTTATGGAATTGATTACCAAGAAACTTTTGCTCCGGTAGCCAAAATAAATTCCATTAGAATCTTGCTATCTTTGACAGTAAATTTCAATTGGCCGTTACACCAGTTAGATGTAAAAAGTGCCTTTTTGAATGGAAATCTTGAAGAAGAAGTCTTTATGAACCTACCCCCTAGATTTGAGGGAAAATTGGAGCCAAACAAAGTGTGTAAACTAAAAAGTCTCTATACAGACTCAAACAGTCCCCAAGAGCTTGGTTTTAAAGGTTTGGGAAAGCTATAAGGGATTGTAGCTACTATCAAAATCAAGCTGATCATACACTATTTCATAAACATGGTAAAGAAGGCAAAATAGCAGTACTAATTATTTATGTGGATGATATAGAGATAGGTAATGACAAAGAAGAAATTAAGAGACCAAAAGTGAGACTTGCAGCAACTTTTGAAATCAAGGACTTGGGTGCATTAAAATACTCTCTTGTGATGGAATTTGCTAAATCTAAAGAAGGTATATTTTTAAATCAACGCAAATATGTTCTTGATTTGCTAGATGAGACAGGTATGCTACGATGCAAACTAGCAGAGACATCTATTGAACCTAATCTGAAACTTCAAACTTCAAATACTGAAGATGTTCTGAATAAGGAACAATATCAGAGACTTGTTGGAAGGTTGATATATTTGTCTCATACACGTCCAGATATAGGATTTGCAATTAGCATGGTTAGTCAATTCATGCATGCCCCTAGACAACAACATTTTGATGCTATTTATAGAATTTTAAGATACCTAAAAAGGACTCCTGGAAGAGGTTTACTATTCAAAAACCGTGGTAACCTACAAGTGAAAGCCTACACTGATGCAAATCAGGCTGGAAGTGCTATTGATAGAAGTTCAACCTCTAGCTACTGCATGTTTGCTGAAGGTAATCTAGTCACTTGGAGGAGCAAAAAACAAAATGTGGTTGCTAGAAGCAGTGTAGAGACAGAGCTCAGATCAGTTGCTCATGGAATTTGTGAAGTGTTGTGGATTAAGAGATTACTGGAAGAACTAAAGGCCTCTAATCTATTACCTATTAAAGTATATTGTGATAATAAAGCTGCTATCTCTATTGCTCACAATCCAGTACTTCATGATAGAACAAAGCATGTGGAGGTTGATAAACACTTCATCAAGGAAAAAATTGAAAATGGACTAATCTGTATGCCATATATTCCTAGTACTGAGCAAGTTGCAGATGTGTTTACAAAAGGACTCCTAACGAAACAGTTTGGCAAACTAATTGGCAAGATGGCTATGGAAGATATCTTCAAATCAGCTTGAGGGGGAGTGCCGAAATAGGAATGATTTGTGTCAAAATAGGAAATATTTTATTGTGTCAAAAAAGGGAATATTTGACCATTGATTGTTGTAATTATGTAATTGATGGACAGGCTGATTCTTAGGAATTTTATGTTATTAGTCAATGCTGTAAATAGGTAATTAATTAGGACAGATAGCAATAGTAACTCCTTCCTGATTTTTTGCTTACGATATCTCCTATAAAGAGATCCTTGTAATTCCTTTTTTATATAGAGCAAATATAGAAACAGTATTCTCTCATCTTCAAGTTTTGAAGTGAAAAGTTTTTTATTAGTTCTAGTTAAATCATTGCTTTATGACTCCCTTTTCAAAATTTCTAGTGCACCTAACCATATACTTTGTTATCTTAGAAAGTTATATATGAAAGAAGTGAATAAATTTTGCTTTTGCCTCAAGTTTTATATAAATTACTGCATAATGAAAAGAAAAATCAGTCACACTGTTGATTGGAGCAAAATAAAATAAAGGTAGAGCAGCACTTCGATGTTCCAATGTGCTTAGTAACTAGGTGCTAACACCAAAAGTAAAGAGTATTCACGTCAAACGGTATTTGGATTATGAACATGAAAAGCATACTAGTTGAATGTGAATTAAAGAGTAACTAGGGATATATACCAAATGTATGGAGTCTTCATGTAAAAAGGTAACTCATCCTAGAACCAGCTACCATCAAAAAAGAAAAAAAAATCAAAGAATAAAATGAACAAAATCAAAAAAAGAACAAAAAAATAGAATAAGAGCGAAGAACTTGATTGTTTGCTTTTTTGCATATGCCAATCAGAGTTACAAAGTAAGGTACACACACGCACTTGATTAGCTGAATTGTGAATGATGCTTTACCCCTTGAACTCCTTCAAAAAATTTGAGATATCTTCTCCACTCTTTGATAGATAGCTTTCATGGAAGTATGTAAAATGCAACTGTAAGGAACTAAGCAAAAGTGTGTTTAGTCCTCTTTAGTTCATCTTTTTGTTTTCGTTTTGCTCAAGGATGAGTAAAGGTTAAGTGTGGGGAGTTTGATGAGTGTATCATTTGGTATATTTTTCTATTGAATTCTCTTATATTTAATTGCTCAGTTCCTTGAATTTCCTTCGTTTTTATTTGTGTTTTACATTTCACAGGTGTTTTTGAAGCTAGAGATCAATTGGAGATGAAGTGCATGAGCTTGGACAAGTTTTGGGTAACTTGGGCACAAGTTAAAGAGCACAATGTAGCATATCAGGCTAGAAACCCGAGGCTTGGGTGTCCCAGCATCCAAAATAGTAATTTCACAGCACCAACTCAGAGGCTAGGACAATACGGCACCCAAAATATTGCAAAAGTACATCATGGCTAAGAGTAGGGCACTGAGGCACCTTGGGAGCTACAGCACCCCAAAGAATTGTCACCGTCCACCTACAATGAGCATTGCGGCGCCTATCACTAGGCGTTGCGGTGCCCAGGAGAATTTTCATCGTCCAACTATAGTGGGCATGGCAGCGACCATGGGTTGAGGCCGCGACACCCACCCATAATCGGCCCTAATTTGAGTTTTTAAGGCAAGGCGCTGCAGCACCCAACGACCCTAGCTATAGCAAGTGCCTGCCCACATTCCTTCTTTAAAAATTAGATTTCTACATGAAATACAACAACTTTGCACATCAAATAATAGAGAGAAACAAGAGAAGGAAATGATGTTCACATTTCTAGAAACTTTGAAAACTACAAAAAGATGTTTTCAATATTTTTCAAAAAATGTAAGGTTGCATTTTTTATATTTTGTTCAAGTCATTTTTTTCAATAATAAATGGATAGACTTTATTATAACTACATTATTAGTCATAATCACTAATAATTACGAAAAAATAAGTGATAAGACCACTAAAAACATAGAAAGAAACTATTATGCCTAAATTATATCAACAAAAATTAATTAAAAACTGAAAAAAAAACACAAGCATTTTAAAAAAATCAAAAATTAAAATTATTTTCAAGAAATAAAAAAAAATTCCATAAACCAAAACGCTCCCTAACTTTCTAGTTTTATATTTTTATTTTCATTTTTGTAAATAAGTCAACTACATTACTTACTAAGATGTAGAGCTATTAGATATATATATATATATAATAATCATAAGAATAGTAAGAAGAATGCGAAGGCTTGGAACAAAATAATTATTTGGGGGGGGGTCAGCCTATTAATATTTCAATTCATACAATATATGCACTCTTGAAATTACAGAAATAAACTTACTTCTCTGGAAGTTGTAATGTTGGGTACAGCTCATGTAAAATCTTCAAAACTTCTGAGTAATGTGCCACTGTCTCAACCACACAATATCTTCCACTAGCTGAAGAAATCTCAAATGCCTGAATATGGGCATTTGCAACATCTTTCACATTGATCCATTCTAAAGTAAAATTTGGAAATGTTTTGGCACCTGCTTCAGACAAGCAAGTAAAGAGTCCCTCTATGGATCAACAAAGAAATTCTCATAAAGGGGCCAAAACACACATTGCAAATCCACTAATATCTGCCAGTATAAAATCCACTAATATCTGCCAGTATAAAAACTAAATGAATTCAATAATCAATCAGATAATCAGATGATTATCAAAGAAATCTATGACATATAAAACAAAATTGAAGATAACATGTTTAGGCAATAGCTTGGTTTATGTCCTTAAGTCTTCTGAGTGCAAAGTGGGAATCCAAAGAAGTGGTGTCCTTCACATCTTCTATGGGTTAAAATAGTGTTCTTAATTTTTTGATAGTTTCCGTCCATGGTTTTATTATACAAAATGATTTGATTGTGTCACGTAAGCAAGAGACCAATTTGCTACCATAATTTATAAATCTGATCATCATGTTAAAAGAAAGCATTGCAACCATTTAAGTAGATCCATATAACTTATCCTCCAATAATTAGGAATAAACTCTAATCCTATGAGGATTGAGACTCTACACAAGCCCAATACAAAACAAAATAAGGAAAAACATAAAAATGCTCAAATAACCTTTAGACGAAAAATATAATTTCAATAAACTAACAACTTCCTAATTGTCATAACCTAAATAACTATAATCAATTAAGGTTATAGAATAATACAATCATCCCCAAAATCAAAAGTAAACCAAAAGACTGAGATGATTTTATCTATATGCTTATGCTTTCTTGAGCTAGTTCATCCTGCATCACATTACCCATGTGGTTACTAAATAATCACGTTATAGCATATTAACCATAATTTTAATGAAAGAACCTAATTGAATGTGGTTAACTATAAATATCATGCCAAGTAGACCCTTAATAAAAGTCCTCCCAATACAAGATATTAATCAACACTACATATACAAAACCAGGGTGACAACTTACTAATTTGTTCATCGACTTTTTCTGGAGTACTAAGTGTTAGAAGTAATAGTTAGGGTTAAAGATGTCTATGTTATAACTAGAGGGCTGGGCTTGTCTAGTTGTCTATCTTTTCTTGATCTAGTTTTAATTATAAATAGACACATAGGAAATCTAGTCATTCAAGTCAGTAATTCCATTACCATTTTGATTCTTTCTTTGACTATTATTTTCTAACATGGTATTAAAGCAAGATGAGAGAATTCTAGAGTTTTAAACTTTTAAATTTAATGATTGTGTAGTTCTCATGACTAGAGCTCTAACTACCACTTCTATGGTTGAGCTCCAGCCCCCTTTTTTTGACCTCTTCTCTATATGCACTTTTTCGGTGACCAAAGAATTTCTGACGAGACCTTTTCTGACCAGAAACCTTTAGATAAGCCTCATAAACGTCTGGTTAGCCCATCCCTGGCAACTACCTAGAAATATGTATAATGCGCTATCACATGCCATTTAAAGGTTTGACTCTGTTTCCATGTCCCAACATGATTAGGTGCGTACACCACCCAATAGTCACCTCTACTCACCTAGAACGCACCGACCATACCTTTTGAACTCATCCTAAGCCTATTCTCATCTTGAGTCATGACCGAGTATGGTGTTTTGGCTCTGCCTTACTTCTTGGGTTTTTTTTTCCGAACATTTTTCAATGACCCAAGAGTGTTAAGTTTTGTGCTTCGGAGATGGCTATTTGTAGTTATTTTCTTGGTTTGGTCATTTTGTCAAATTGATGAATAAAGTATATATTGAGACGGCGGCCGGTATTGATGTTTTATGTGGTTTTGAATTTAGTTTATTTGAATTGGTTTTTGATATTATGGGTAAATATTTCAGTATTGGTTTGTTAGTTTTCTTGGTAAGAAAGTTGTAGTCAAAACTCTTGTTATGATTTGAGAAGTCGTAAGGAGTGGACACTTTGAGGGTTACATATTGAAGACTTTGGCACTAGTAAGATATTGTGTGTTGGGGGTCACGAGAGTAACCCAAAGTTGTATAGAACAGCTGGGAGAAGATCAAGGAAACGATTCATGGAAAGTAGGTTCAAGACATTTGGGAGCTATCATTGTGTTAGACAATGTGGCTGAGGAGAGTAGCCATGAGAATGTCGAGGGCGTCACTAATGAGAAGCGAGTCGAAGAATTCTAGAAGCTATTTGTTTATCGAGGACATCTTTATGGAGAATACTAGTTACTAAAGTTCTTGAATCAGAATTGATGGTTGATAGTTGCAGTTTTTAAGAAGATTTCTTTTTCTTTTTAATTTTAATTTTAGTTGGGTTTTATTTGTAACAAGTTGGAAGCTTTGAAAGTTTCAACTTGAGGAAGAGTGTTAAGTATGGCAGCTAAGGCTAAGGATGTATGCATTATAACTAGTGGACTGGACTTGTACTAGTTGTACTATCCTTACTTGACCTAATTTTAATTATAAATTGACATGTAAGGAATCTGATCATTTAAGTTAGTAATCTCATTCTCATCTCCCTCTTTTACTGACTATTATTTTCTATACTTAGGTTATCCTTTTTTAATTTGCTAGAAACATATAATACATATGTTGCAGCATGAGAAGCATTGCATAGTATATAATAGTGCATTGTGAAGTATGTTTAGTATGGGTTATTTATTTATTTATTTACTTTTTTATCAAAGTATTAGCAAAGAGGGAAAATTATAACTAGATGGGATATAAGTTATACTTCAAAAAAATCAAAAGAAAAAAATATTAAAAATGAGAAAAGAAGCCCACAAAAGTTCAAGCAATTAGAAATGTTGTCCAATCTCTTTCCATATCTAAAAGAGAAAATCCCTTTAAACATTCATATGTAGCACTCCAAATGAAAGCCATAAACACCACCTTATCCCACATGGGATTGGGGTCGGGTTATGTTAGCCAACAAACATGATCGGTCATGTTCTCATCATCTTGGTCGTCCATTTATTTAGAAGGCCAAGATGATGCCACGTAAGTAACAAAAATTTTAAAAAATAATAATAATTTATGTCCTCTCCAATTTTATCTTCTTTACCTATAAACTTCTGAGACGCTTTAGCTCTTTAGCTTTATGTATGTGTTATAACTGTGTTGTCTCCTCCAAAACTTTCCTCTTTCTCTTTTGTCACTGTGCCACCACTCCTAGGCCGGAGCCACTGTCGAGTCACACCACCGCCGACAATAGAGAAAGGATACTTGACATTTCTTGACCACCTAGGCTTTATAGTTACCGTCACTTGCCAGACTTTGTTCTTTCATTAATTTTGATTACAAGAATCCCTTGAATATGACGTTCTACATCTTGGCTATCTTGGTTTTGCTATGGTTTTCTTATGAAGGAGGATAAAAGTACTAGAGCAGAGAAACAAAATTTTACATTCTTGCGGGTGTACAATTTCGTCCTTATAGTATTGCAGCACATACATAAAGCCTAAAGAGCTTAAGATCTCAAAAGCTTGGTAGAGAAGGTGAAATCGAAGAGGAGAGAAATTATTTTTTAGAATTTTTTTTATTACTTACGTGATATCATCTTGGCCGTCCAAATAAATGGACGGCCAGAATGATAGGGACATGATCGATCATGTTAATTGGCTAACATGACCGAATTCCAATCCTCCCAATGTAAGGGCAAGGAGTTACCCCTAAAAATACGGGCATCCTCTCCAACCAAATGAACCATAAAATTATAAATTAGAGTTGTCAAAGTAGGCCATGTTAGGTTGGCGCTATTTAGGTGGGCCAACCTATAGCCAACCCAACCCACTTATGGTGGGTTGGTGGGCTAAACAAGCTAACCTATAAAAAAATTAAAAAATACTAAAAAATATAGAAATAACACAAAAAACATAATACTTCAATTAATAATTAATAAAATAATATCTTTACACAATAAAAACATAACAAAAGTCATAGAAAATTCACAAATCTTAAACTACATGAGTATCCTTAAAAAAAATATTAAAATGAATACACAAATAATCTATATATTAATTTATATTCATAAAAATATCTTTAAATATAAAATAAATTAAAGTATTTAAAATTTAAATATTTAAGGTTAGAGTTAATATGGCAAAATTATACATGAATGAAGGAGGGAAAAAAAAGTGAACTGGCCTACGGGTTAACCGTCCGACCCAACTGAATTAACACTGCACACAACATGTGTATCAAGTAACCAAGATGTACGAGGCATATGAATATGCAACATAGGTACTATTGACTTTATGTTTATGCAGAGACATATACAAAAATCACCTAAAAGGGGGCCAAACCATGCGAGGAGGGAGAGTCAGAAAAATTTGGTAAGACCCTAAGAGAAAAAGGATAAGTAATTTATTGTATTCAATTTTTAAAGGATTTAAAAAAGATAGCAACCTAACATTACACAACTAAACATTTAAAAGATGCATAATAGAGGCAACACACCTCATGTTCCTCTTTTCTTTGGAAGGTTTTCGTTAAGAATGTACAAGTTTTCTAATCAAGATTTGGAAGATCACATAATATAAGTTGTGAAACTTGAGGAGACAATTCTCTAAAACCAACACTCTTAGTATGAACTAATGAAAGAAAAGAAAAATTCTATGAAAGAAATAGAAATCTCCCAGAAGAAAGAGTGCTGATAGCAAACTTGCATAAAAAAACTAAGAAACCAAATAGCTAAAAGTAAGAGCAAGTCTCTTTGCTTTAAATATCCTCCAGATGATAAATGGCCCAAGGCCCAATTCAGAGCCTCTGCTGTGTGACCCTCAAGACAATTTCATCACCATGGAATTTGGGCCTTCAGTTCAGACCAAGCAAATAAAAGAATTTGGTCCTTTAATATTGTGGCTATGAATTACATAGAGGTAAAGCAAAGAATTTTACCTCTATTGACGTGTCTTTCTCCACAATAGTATACATGATTCATCATTCAACATTTGGAGGAGGGGGGCCAGGCCCCTACTTACCCCCCCTAAATCTGTCTGTGTTTATGCAATGATTACATATATACAACAAGTGGTCACCATAATCATTGTCCTCTATCTTCCTTTTGTACCCCCCCGCCACAAAGTTAGGAACGGTGTTTTATGTTTAATATGAGCCAAAGGTCATTAGCAACCTTATATTTTATGTTTCAAATGAGCTAAGTGTTTTACATCTTGATACATTTGGATATGGATGATTGTTGTAATTAGTATGAGTTATGTTTTAAGAATAATAAGTTAAGGTCTTCATGTATTTTATTAATTTATTTGTGCATTATTGTTATTTTAGATTATATAATTATATGTGCACCTCATTTCATTGTTACAAATGCGCAACGTAATGCACCATGCTCCATTAACAACTATGGTAATTCAGAGTACAGGAATATTTCTTCTTAAAGACTTTTTGTCACCTCTTCAGTGTTTCTTCTTTACATAATTCACCCATTCAAAATTTTCTTTTCTATTCAAATTTTCATTCTTTCTTGGAATTTTCACTTCTTCAAGAACCTAATACTTTTACTTAACACTTCTCATATTTACTCAAATCCGGAGAGAGGTTTTTTGCTGGTGTGTATTCTTGTAAGTCTTATTTTCAGATTCTTATTCATTCTACTAATAGGGAGAGTTTCCTTCTTGACAAACCCTTTTAGAAATCTAAAACTTTTTTAAGGCCAAGTCTTTCATTTAAACAACGGTACTCAACAAGATAAATGCAAACGACATGTCACAGGTTCGAAAACCCCATAACATTGGCCCATTATATTTTACATGGTAGGGTGGCTACTTTTCTTTGGAATAAATTGTTTATAGTTCTTGAAGAACATTGGGCATGTGCTTTCAATTTAAGGCAACTTCTTATGATATGTTTTAATGATTTTGGTAAGAATAAGGAGGCAAAATATATGGTTTGTGATTCTATCATCAATGATGTATTTGATTGGAACAAAATGCCTACAACATCAAAGTTATCTATTTGCTCGTACATATGCTATGGGACCTATTGTGTTTATGGCTTCTCTATATTATCTGCTCATGGTTGCTTTAAGGGAGTTTCTATCTCTATTATGCAAAGAAATGTGGAAGCAGGCTTATGAGGCAGTACACAAAAATAAAAAAAGGAAAAAATTCTAAGTGTCTGATCTTAGCATAAGCTTTGCAATTCCAATGTATATACCTCATATACTGTTTAAAATTACTATAGCCTTCATTATCTTATTCCAATGTACTGCCCCAGAAGTCTGCTTCCACATTTCAACACTAAATTCCCTTTTCAATTCACTAGAGCCGAAGAAGAAGCAGCTTAGAAAGATGAGGTAATCCAGATGCAAGCAAAGCATATAACAGGATTTCTGGACAGCAAGAACCTTGTGGTTAAATAAAACTTACCATTTAGTAGATTTAAAATTGCAGCAGCACTTGCATTAAGCATTGGTTGCAAGAGTGGCCCTATTACCATTGCTGGGTTGATGACAACCATGTCAATGTTGTTTTCTTTTACAAATTTCCAGGCAGCATCTTCAGCCAAAGTCTTAGAAAGTACATACCATTGCTGAAAGCCACACAAAATAGAACACAGCAGGAAAGTTGAGGGGCATATTATAACATACTATGCATAACAAACACTGTATGTTCACACACTGGAAGTTGGAACAAATACATTAGAACTATTGCTTAGTAGCAACTGTCTAGTGCGCACACTAGGCTGAGAGTACTAAGCTGTTACCAAATCAAATTATTAAGGAAAACTTCTGGAGCAGTTTAGCAAGATTAATGAGCCATCTCTGCTACATAGTTCTAAGTGCAGGATCTCAAAATTACAATGAACTGACTTTAGTTATAATAGAAACAATATTTAGTCTTCATGAAAAATGACATTACAGGGAAACATTGAGCTCATTGCCATATTCTGAAGTGGACTAAAGTACAGGAGTATACCTAAGTTGCAAGCTTATGACAAAGCGCCACATATAAAAACTTGATTTAGTCAACGTTGTTGATAAGGTTATTACACAAAAGAGGTAAAATTGTGTTACTACGATTGACAAAGAGGGAGATAGTTTTGAAATATTAATATTCCTAAATGGTTATGAACACGAAGGTTACTTTAACCTTTTCCTTTTGGGGATCAACACTAAGTTTACTTTAACCTCATCATAATATTTTAGTTTGTGTTATATCCAGGATAATTGTAAAGCAACTGTCTTCTATCTACTTTTTTTGGAAAAGAAATATCTTCCATTTTAGTATAAATGCATCCCACAATTCAACAGAGTAGAAGTAACCACTGCCCATGGAGTCCACTAGCCTCCTAGTCTTGATTAACCAAATATACAATCATGCTGCTCTGATTAGCCAATGTAGTAGCAAGGAATGTAATTGGTGTTTAGATTGAAAACTTGCTATCCTAACTCTACGCAGCATTAACGACAATCACATATTCAACCTCCATTATAAAAAAATTTCATTTGTGTTAGCATAATGAAATATAGGACATACCTTAGCTTCCTTACAGAAATCTGGACTTGAAAACCATGTCTCATCAATTACAACTTCAGGAGTTCTGAGCTTTCCATTATATGCAACTGCAGCCATAGAAGATGTTAAAACAATTCGTTTCACAGACGACGATTTCGCACATGATTTAAGAACATTGAGAGTTCCCTTGACTGCTGGGTCAATTAGTTCAGTCTGAAATGAGGAAAGCAACGGTTATTTTAGAAGCTAGTAAATAAGGCAATTTTTTTTACATTTTAAGACAACAAAATGGTAATCTACATGGTTTTCAAAAGCATAGAGAGCTTGTAAATTCAACTGCTAAACACAATTAATAAATGTAGGAGTTTACAAGTTTTACTAAATAGCTAATAAAAATTCATATATGACCTACAAGTCATCATAAAATGGAAAGAAAACGCCTAGGTAATATGACCATAACATATATCACTAATCAAAGTCAATAGTTTGAAACCAAAATTTCAGATCATTAATATTCAATAGTCAATACTAAGGGCACACCTGCCTCTGGGGTTAGAATTTTTCTGAGTTTAAGGAATAAGTGCTAAGGTGGTTGAGATCCATTTTAAGTATTTTTTGGATTTAACCCTAAGCAAGTGTTACTCTACTGAGATCCTTATAGTTACTGTAGAAACAGAGTTAGCCAGGCCAAAGTCTAGTGGACTCAGCCCTTAGGACCAGTCAACCGCTTGCTCAAAGTTTTCTACAATAGAGCCCTAAATGGGCAAAAACCGAGAGAAGAGAAGGAGGAGGTTTGAGGGCAATCTGAGGTATCAAGAGGGCAACTCTTTTTACCCATTAATCAAGATTCCTAACTATCCTTTCAAGATTCTATGGAATTCTGTTTATTATGCAATTCCTACCATAAATTTCTTCCCAAAACTGATGTGATAAGGAATTTTTTTGGCTCCTAGAGGTTTTGGTTCTGTCTTTGGAGTTTTGGAAGTTGGTGGAAGCCCTCTTTTACCTCGGTAAGTGTCTAATACGACGCATCTTATTTTGCTAAATTCGTCACCTAAGTCCCACGACCCTCTAGGGTTGGACAACAAAGGCATGCCTAGGACCTCAAGTGGCTTTATGAATGAGAAAAGTAGAGAGATAGAGAGAGAGAGAGAGAGAGAAATTCTGATGTGAGAATGTGTATAAGCAAGTATAGTCACTTACTACTGCTTGATATATATACAGGAAATAATGGGCCGATGGTCCGATATATTACAAGGCCTAGATACTAGTATATACAGGAAACGAACACCCCCTCAAGTTGGAGCATATAGGTCATATACACCAAGCTTGTTACAAAGAAACCCAATACGAGAGCCTCTAAAAGACTTCGTAAACACATCTACTAGCTGATTTGCTAAGTTGACAAAACTAGTAGCAATGCACCCGGAAGAGATCTTTTCGCAAATGAAATGACAATCAACTTTAATGTGTTTAGTCCGCTCATGGAACACTAGATTGAAGGCAATATGTAACGCTACATGATTATCACAAACAAGCTGCATCTGTGTTACCTCTCCAAATTTCAACTCTTTAAAAAGTTGCTTCAACCATATGAGTTCACATATGGCTAATGCCATGGCTCGATATTCAGCTTCTACACTCGACCTTGCAACGACATATTATTTCTTACTCTTCTAAGATATCAAATTACCTCCAACAAGAACACAATATCCTGAAGTAGACTATTGATCTGATGGAGATCCTGCTCAATTAGCATCAGAATATCTGACAATTTGGGTATGGCCCTTATCTTCATATAACAACCCTTGACCTAGTGCTCATTTGATATATCTAAAAAGATGTATCATAGCATCCCAATGACTATCACACAGAGAATGTAGAAATTGACTAACCACATTGACCGCAAAAGCAATATATGGTCTAGTGATGGTGAGATAATTGTGTTTCCCAACCAGTCTTCGATATCGGCTAAGATCTACCAAGGGCTCCCCCTATCTTGGTAAAAGTTTAACATTTGGATCCATATGAGTATCCACAGGTTGACAATCTAGCATATTAGTCTCTTCAAGGATATCCAATATATATTTCCTCTAGGAGATAACAATATCACTGTTAGATTGAGCTATCTCAATTCCAAGAAAATACTTGAGGTGACCCAAATCCTTAGTTTGAAAATTATGAAATAGATGAGACTTGAAACGAAGAATGCCATCCTAATCAATACCTATATTATCTACGTACACCACCAAATAAATGCACGTGTCATTGAATGAATGGCAATATAATACAAAATGGTTAGCCTCACTATGGATTATGCCAAATTCCTGAATAATATTACAAAATCTCGCAAACCAAGCACATGAGGACTGTTTCAACCCATACAAAGAGTGGCAAAGCTGACACACAAGATCATGTAAACACCTGATTTTGTCCAGGTTATTTTTTTTATTTAGAAAAAATAAAAATATACAAAAAATTTTAATTATTAGAAATGTTAAAATAATAAAAAAAAGAGAAAAAAAACGGAACAGGGCCTAGCCCCCCAAAAAAAAACAGAGACAGCCCAACACTGGAACCTAAAGTCAGAGCCCAAAAAAAAGACCCAACCCATATCCTGACCCGGTTCAAACGGATCCCTAAAACCCCCAAAAACATTACCTTCCCCCCGCGAACCAATCGTCCATGCGCCTATCTCGCTGCACCGCACCTTCGCTCCATCCTCAACGCCGCAATCCCCAATCTATCAGCGTTATTTCCTCTTCTTCATCATGAGTTATGCCTGTCTACTCCGTTATCTCTGATGAAGTGCCGCGATTCCACCTCAATTTCATCCCCAAATCGCCAGCAAGACGTCTCTTTTTCACCTCCAAAAGGAAATTAAATTAGACACCGAGAAAGCACGAAGGAAATCAGGGAGATTTGGATCAAATCATGCCCTAAGGAAGGGATTTGATCCAGGAAGCTTAACCCTAATCTTCAACTATAAGAAGAACCAACAGAACACCAGAGGAAGGGGGGAGTAAACCGAGGGTTTTGGAAGTGGAAATCGACGGTTAGAAGGAGATTTCTGGATCTGGAATTAGAGAGGAGATAGCTTGGAGAAGGAAGGAGTTGCTGGGTATCTGAGGCGAAGGCAGAGGGACCAAAAATAGAAGACGAAGAAAAGGAGAGGACTTCAGAAGAAGAAGAGATCAAACTTTCTAAAGAAAGAAGGAATTCCATACTTGCGAATCATAGAAGAGGTATATTGATTCTAGGCTCTCGGCTAATGGGTTAATGTTTCTGTATTAAGGATATTGGCTG
>JASKGM010072428.1:0-15860 GCA_034509205.1 Ceratonia siliqua
TACGAACAGCTCATTTTCTCATTTTGCTTGAAGGAGAATTCAAAATCTCCTCCTTAAAGGAGATCCAAACAGCCTCTTATTACGGCGACTCCATGTGAGTATCGTTCTTTAATGAATAGTATTATTTTTTGAGTAATTTTTATTTTTTTATAATTTTTATTTTAAGAAATAATTTAAAAAAATATAAAAATTAATTTATTTTTAAATATTTGTATTATAAAAAAATTTTATTTTTTTATATTTTTAAAATAAAATAACAACAAAAAAAATAAAAAGCTATAGAAACTCCTTTATTATATGTGTGCTAAATTTAAAACATGGTAACAAAGTTTTAGACAAAGATTTTATGTGCTTAATTTTTTTATATTTTTAAATTATTTTTAAAATAAAATAACAACAAAAAAAATAAAAAGCTATAGACACTCCTTTATTATATGTGTGCTAAATTTAAAGCATGGTAACAAAGTTTTAGACAAAGATTTTATGTGCTTAATTTTTTTTATATTTTTAAATTATTTTTAAAATAAAATAACAACAAAAAAAATAAAAAGCTATAGAAACTCCTTTATTATATGTGTGCTAAATTTAAAACATGGTAACAAAGTTTTAGACAAAGATTTTATGTGCTTTAGCAATCATGGCTTCTGACTGCCCTGCATGGTTTTCATTCTTGTATTAACCTTTTTCATTATTCTTTTTTTCTTTTTTTACTTAAAAACAATTTCCATTACTTTAACTTTGTTTTTCCTAATGCTAATTAGATGCATACTACCCTACCGCCCACACAGTGGGGGTAGGGTAGTTTCAAAAAAAAATTTATATTTTTTTTTATTTTTTTAAATTTTTTTTATTTTTTAAAATTAATTAATTAAATTTTATATCATAAATTTTTTTTAGAATTTTTGAAAATGTTTATGTATTTTTTACAGAATTTTTTAAGTTACAAATGAATAGTAAAAAAAATTATGGATGAATAGTAATAGGGATGTAAAAAAATTCAAAAAAAATTGAAAAACATTTTAAAAAATTTTGAAAAAAAACATAAAAAATAGCAAAAGTAAAAAAAAAAAAAAGAGGTGGGGGTGGTAGCTTAGAAAAATCCTGCTAATTATCGTGTTTAATTTGAATCAGTCCAGGAATGTCTACTTGGAATTGATGTTAGTGTTGTAACATATGATCCCATGACCTGGAAGAATGTACTAATTAGGTAAACTTTGTGAGTTTATCTACTTAATGTATTCCTAATATAATAGCATACATATTATTTATTTATCACATAAAATTGACGTTTTCAAAATATAACTCATGATATTATATTCATCATCTATTCTAGCAGCCAATTCTCTTATCATGGGTTATATCTTAAGAACGTCCACTTTGTGTGACAAATAAATAATAGGTGTATTGTTGGATTGTGAACATGTTAGCCAGGTGTACTATTGTGAGTTTACCCAGTTAATGCATTAAAAGAATTGGCTGCCATAATAAATGAAATTTAATGTCATATGTTTTATCCTATGGACACTCAATTTGAGTGACAAATAAACAATAAGCACGTTATTGTACCTTAGACACGTTAGCCATGTACACTCTTACGAGTTTACTAAGTCAATGCATTCTTGTGAGATCTCAAGATCGTGAGCCACAACACTAACAATTGATACTAAAGATGAATGGAAAAGGTCTGTGATTAAGGTTTACATTACCTTTCAAGTAATTTCATCATATTTTAATCACCGTTGGTATATTGTAATAAACTCTTAAAAGTTTTTACTTTTTATTTGTTATCTATATACTATTAATTATATGTGTTTGAAGGAGTTATTGTTTGTTGGTTTCAAAATTATCTGTATTTAAAAAATATTTATATTTCATTATTTCTTATGAATTGAATAGTTTGCTAATTCCATTGTAAATCATACTCACATATTATTCTTGCGTATGGCAAATTTTTGCATAAACATGTCTCTGCATAACTCTATATGTGTCATTAATCCATTAATCATTACTTTAACTAGTTATTTAGCAATACTCATCATTATATAATTAAAAGTTAATCCCATTCAAATATTTTTAGATTCATTATATTTTAAAACGTTGTGAGATTTAGTATTTTTTGTGTGTCATTAATACAGTATCTTTAAAAGTATTAAAAAATAATAAATTAATAAATATTTATTAATATTTTAAAAACTAGATCGATCATTAAACTAATAGAAGTAGCGATTCACAATTTTGTCTAGAAGCTTGTTTAGTAGTTGCATTAGATGTTGGGCTTGTCCACCTTTTGGTTTAGTATAAAATATCATTAAATCATATAAGTATACATAAAATAAATTTTAGAATGATAATATATGAATTATATTCATTATATTAAAAATGGTCAATTTTTTGTCGGTTTGAACCAGTTTTTTGCTATTCAATTTTAAAGGTCTAATTGGGCAATCAGTCTAATTTTTTCAATAATGATATTAATTTACCTTAGTTAATTTAATTATTTTCTTTACTTTGTTACATTTGCATAAAACTGATTGACTAATACCTTATTCTCACTATGTTCCATGTTTGTTTTGTTTTACTAAAGCTGTCTTTCGACATTGATCCATTCATGGGGTTAGCTTTAAAAGAATTGTACCAATGTAAGAAGTGTATCTTGTGTTTTTTCAGAATATGGATACAAGAGTTATGTACATGAATAAAATAGAAACAGTTCCTTATATTAAGCCTATACATGTGCTACTAGAAAAAAGTGAGTGAGCCAATCTTGGCTAGTATCAGTAGCTGTCGGTGGAGATCAAGAAACAATATCTTCATTATTAATGTTAATGTTAATTGGTTGACTGGGGTTCTCTATCATAGTCCTACAAGCATATTGGTCTGAGAAAAACATTGAGCTTGTATCGAAGAAGCTAGAACATTGATTTCGCCAGAGGCTTGGTAAGCAAATCCACAAGCTGATCAGTTGTGTGAACAAATAATACTCGCAGAAGCTTGCGATTGACTTGATCATGAACAAAGTGGAAGTCTATAGCTATGTGCTTCATTCGGGAGTGAAAAGACTGGATTGGAACATAAGTAAATGGCTCCTATGTTGTCATAATAAATAGAGGGTGTGACTATTGGGAAGATGGACATCTCATTGAGTAAGTTTGTGACCCAGTTGACCTGGCAGTAGCTACTGCAATATCCCAATACTCCGCTTCGATGAAGGAGCAAGCTGTGGCGGCTTGTTTTTTAGAGCTCTAACTAATGGGATTAGAGTTAAGACAAACAACATAGGCCGATGTTGAGTGTTGAGTGTCAACATCCCCTACCAATCAGCGTCAACAAATGTATTGAAAGTTGAGAAATAGTGAACTGATAGAAACACACCGTAATGAGATGTACCCTTAAGATATCAAAGGACACGTTTTATCGCTAGCCAGTGGGCAAAGGTTGGCTTGTACATAAATTGGGCTAGCTTGTTGATGGCGTAGCTAACATCTGGCTGAGTATGGGAAAGGTATTGAAGAGCACCAAGCACTTGACGATACTATGTGGGGTCAAGTGGTGAAGTGTCATCGTTAAGTTTGAGAACTTGAGATGTAGCAAGAGGTGCACTGACTGCTTTACTTCATGCATTTTTGTTCTGTGAAGAAGGTCCATGATATACTTGTGTTAAGAGAGATGGAGACCTTTAGGTGTGAGAGTGGTATAGACACCTAAAAAGTAATTTAATTGGCTAAGATATTTGAGGGAGAACCAAGTAAAGAGTTGTTTGATGAAGGCCCGCAATCTGGAGCGGTGACTGCCAATGAGGAGAATATCATCAACGTGCATAAGAAGATACATGGTGTGCAGACCCGAGACAAAGATAAACAGAGAGGGATTACTCTTGAAGTTCACAAACCCTTGTTGAAGAAAAAGTTGAGAATAGGTCACTCTGAAAAGCAAGTTGTATTCCCTAATTTGATATAAATGCATTTTAATATTAATAAATAAGAGTTTATTTATGTAAGCATTATTTTCTAACTATTAAGGTTCCTAGATTCTAATAAACAAATATACAAATGCATAAGGGTTATGCAAAATGAGATATGTATTTTTGGATGAATCTAAAATATTATTCACATTCACAGAGTATAGCTGGTCACTTTATTCAATAAAGACTATAGTATTCGGATTATCTCCATAAAAGAATGAGATTCCTTTCTAAGGGAATGATAAATCTTAAATCATTGAAGTAGTATACTTCAGGTAATAACATTATTAAATGAATTTGAATTAAGTGAGATATCAAGTTTAAGTTAATACCGTTACTTTAAACTTGAATTCGCACACATTGCATCCACTAGTGACAGAACTGAAATCTTGATGGATTATGGACTCGTGTTTATGATTATTGCCATCTTTGATGTACTATAGGTACAACTATTGTGTGACATTGTCAAGACTCTGTATGTTGGAAACATAGTATAAGTGAACATTTGGGAACATAAATCTAAAAAATGGAGTTCATAGCATTGCATCACTTTTAGTGATTTTAGGAAGACAAATGACATATATAGGTCTAGGAAAATGATAAATTAGCTACTCATCATTTCAAGATAGTTTTAGAAAAGTTCTAAAAGTTCATCTAGTTACTTATCAAATGAAATCTGAGACCAGCGGACAAAATTGACATAAGTGATAAAATAGTAATGTTACCTTATGTAAATAGATGAGTATGAGGGTTCACAAATAATAGGTTGGCAAATTAGACAAATCAATATTCATCATTGAATTCTCATAATTTTATGAATTATCAAGATTGCAATCATGAATCTTTGGTGAAATGACTTCATGGTTAATAAAATTTGATTATCTTAATGAGATTAAAATAATCTAAATTTATTGGAGTTTGAAATTCCTATGTCCAAAAGGATTCCTCGCCTCACTTTAAAAAATTCAATCCACATTAAGTTAGAATAAATTTAAGATAAAGTTAATTGATAGTATTTTAGCTAATTATTTTATTAAAACAAGAATTGTCTTAATTTAGACAAAGAGTTATTTTAGGACAAATATTTTCCTAAGCATACTTGAAAATGTTAGAAACATTTTTGTCATTAAAGAAACAAAAATAATTTTCACATTAGTTATTTAATTTAAACAAATTTGTTTTAATTAGATAACAAAATTTTAAGAGATTAAAGTTCCATTAATAAGCAGAATATTACCTTGAGATATTGCATGGACATGAGTTAGGAGGATTACTGGTTCTGTTACAACAATCGAGCTTTGGCATTGTTCCATTGTAACATTTCTTGAAGCAATAGTAGGTTGGGAAGTGAATAGTTTAACCTCTGTTTACAACAGAGAGGGCTATAATACCATAAAATAATTGTACCAATGTAAGAAGTGTATCTTGTATTTTTTCATAATATGGATACAAGAGTTATATACATGAATAAAATAGAAAGTGTTCCTTATATTAAGCCTATACATGAGCTACTGGTTAAAAGTGAGCGAGTCAATCTTGGTTAGTATTAGTAGCTTTTGGTGTAGATCAAGGAGTAATATCTTCATTATTAATGCTACTGTTAATTGGTTAACTGGGGTTTTCTATCAATCTTATGTTAAAGGTAAAATAGATCCAGACACATTTCTAAAGAATCTAAAGAAAAGTAGAAAACTTGTAATGATTCATTGTGTCACTTATGGTCTTGAGATGAATGACCAAGTTAACCAACCTTATGTTTTAGTTCCAGAAATTGGCCTTGGTTTTATGATTCTAATTATTATGCAAATTATTATCCTTATTATCATTTATATGGTCCTTATAACAACTCTTGGTATAACACTGATAACCTTTTGGCACATTATGTTGGCATTTTTATAAAATAAATGTATTTATTTGAGTTTTAAATTACTGATTATTGATTGATGGCATTTGATTTTTTTCCTTTTATTTGGCTGGAGATTGAAACTCATGATTTGAGTTTAAATGGCTTTGATTATTTATTGATAACATTTAGTTATTTCCTTTTATTTGGTTGGAGATTGAAACTTATTTATGGCTATTTTTATTATATATTAATGTTGATTAATTATTCCTTAATTTGTGCCCAATGGCTGGAAGCTAATGGTCTTTACATTTTTTATATGTTTGTGCATCTAGATACAAATGAGAGAGTAAGAAATTATGATTATCTTGTATGTATGTTTGTGCTTAAGTGCTATCATATTTGTTGGTAAACACTTGGGTAGAGAAGGGTGTTAGAGAGAGACATTACCTTCTATTTGTGAATAATATTAGAGAATAAACAGTGTGGTCACTGGACTGTTGTATCCTAAAGACAACGCATTTAGAACTTACTACACCTAGTGAAGATACTAAGAATCACCTATGGGAGGCGTGAATTGTCTTAAAGAAAGCGAGATACTGTGTCTCATCCTAGTGCCATATTTCTATTTTCCCTTAATATATTGCTATCATTTGCATTCTATTTTCTATTTTTGTAGGTTTGGGAGCAACACATAATACTCCTCATCATCCACAAAATCATCTTCACCATGTACCTAGTGGCCGCCATGGTGAACGAATAAGCTCCGGTCATTTACTCCACCACGACTCACCAGAAAAAAAGTTTTTCCATGTTCCAACCAATGACTAAACCACTAGTCAAACAAGTTAGTTTTGTTGGATTCTTTAAGAAGTTTATTTCCATTAAGAAAGTTACTAGGAAGTTTGGCTCATGCTTGGGGTTGTGCTTTAAAAGTAGTTCTAGCTCTAACTTGCTTACTTTATTTGATGAGTTCAATATAATTTGAGATTAGAAGGTAATTTGTTCTGTATTAACTTGTATTAAGTAGGTATTATATAAATAATGGTTAAATTTAGTTTTCTTTTTTTTTTTATTCCCCCGGAGATATGATTAGATTTTGAAATTGAGTTAATTTTATATTTATAATGATATGATACTTATTGAAAAAAATTTCATGTCCCATGTTCTAGATTGGATATATAAGCTTAAACCTAAGATTTTGTTTTTGTAAACCAATTTAATTCTTATCACTAGATCATTAATTCATATAATGGTTTTGATTAAGGGGTTTAAGAGGGTTATATAGATAATTAGAAGAGAGAATATAATTCACAATTTATTTATTTATTTTTATATGGTAAGGATATTCTCAATCAATTGAAATTAAATATAGACACTAATATTTTTAAACAATTTTTATAATATTTAATTTTCTTAATACTTAAATAATTTTAAAATAGTGTCTTAAAATAACATCAGCAGCAAAATGTAAAATCCAATATGACATTATTTTTAAATATTATACATTCACAGATATTAAATTAATTTACCTTAATTAAAGTATTTTTGGGTATATACATGAGTGAAATGCATTTGGAAATATGGAAAAGGAGGAATGGTCCTTTATATATATAAAGTCTTTTGATACTTAACATCATCAATTTTATGATGGCATTGTTAATGGAAGGAAATGAACACAGTTTTATGTTGTTCTAATGCTAACTAAAATAGGAGGAACTTGTTTTTTTTTTGTGTTCTCATGAATTATGAAGAGAAAAGTCGATAAAGAAGAGGGAAAATGATAACTCGATTGGCCTTTTAGTAAGTTGTTTGGGTTTTTGAAGGGCCATGATTGGGTCTTGGTTAGATTCATATTGGATTTTAATGAATGATATGTACTAGTTTTAAGTACACATGCCTATGAAAAGAAGAGCTCAGCTAAGTTTTAGATTTAAATTTATACAATATGTGCAGTGAGTAAGGATAAGAAAATATCAACAACACTTTCATCTCATATTGGATTTTATCTGTTTATATCTTTATCTGTTGAGCAGCTACTATATATATGCACACTTTCATTACTAAATTAATATACAACATATTTCAACTCCTTTTTGGTCTCCCTTTAGTATTAGAGCACCAGTTGTTGTAACGATCCTCAAGCAAACCATCTCTATCATAGACACAGCCACTACCAATTTATCCCCCTTGAATTCCAATGAATCCACCACCTTTGTGATCACCATTAACATAGCTACTCAAACTCCTCTCCTACTTACCAGCACCAATTACACTTCATGGAAACTGCAATTCCAAACCTTATTCATCGACTAAGATCTTTTAGGATATATTGATGGTACCAATCCTTGCCTTCCCCTTACTATCACCAATAACGACATCACTACCCTAAACCCAACTCATACTTTTTGGATTAAATAATACTAACTCATTCTTAATGCCATGGTAGGATCACTTTCACCCACCATCATCCCATTTATAGCTTAGACCAAAACCCATTGTGATTCCTGGACAATATTATCTAATACCTATGCAAAACCATCATGGGGTTGTATTAAGTAAGTCAAAAGGAACCTTAAACACTTCACCAAAGGATCCCGTAGGATTATTGACTACCTTTAAGTCATTAAAGCTAAAGCTATTGAACTAGCAATCCTAGAAGCACCTATGAACGATGATGATCTATGACACAATACTAAATAGCCTAGGAGAAGAATATAAAGAATTAACCCATTCAGTCCAAGATAGAGACAATCTCATTATCTTTGATGAACTCCATGAAAAATTGCTTAATTTTGAAGCCTTCCTCCAAGCAACAAAGCAAGACATCTCTCATCTCATAACTTCAGCTCTCGTCGCAACACTTTCAATTGGCGTGCCAACACCAACACAACATCTTCCTCCTAATTCAATCGCACTCCACACTAGTCAAGATGGCAGCCACTAACCAATAATGGCATTTGTAATTCCTCATATCCCAACAATGCACCTAACACCAATCGTAATGACAAACCACCTTCTCGACCTTACCTAGGGTATTGTCAAATTTGTGGCATCCAAGGGCATAATGCCAAACATTGTCATTCCTATAAACTAGTTCCCAACTCCTCTATCTCACCTCACACCCCACCAGCCAACCCTTCCTCACCATGAAACCCCGCACTAATTATGCAGCAAACCATACGGTATATAACTTCAAATGGCTACTTGATAGAGTAGCCACTCACCACGTCACAGCTGATCTTAATCTCTCACTTCATGCCCCTTATTCTGGATTTGATGACATCATGATTGGAGATGGTTTTAGTCTTACCATCACTCATATTGGTTCTACCTCTCTCAACTCTAATTCATCTTATTTGCAATTGCATATGTTCTTTAAGTCCTAAGCATGAACCAAACAATTTCCATTTCCTGATTATGTACTTCTAATAATACATTAGTTAAATTCTTACCTACTTTCTTTCTTATGAAGGATTTGAGCATGGGGTAATTCTGTTGGAGGGGCACATCAAGGATTTGGTATATGAATGGCTCACCACCACCACCTCTACCACCACAAAAACAACTCCTATACTAGCATTCTCCACTGCCAAAACATCACCTTCTGCATGGTATCATCAACTTAAACATCACGTTCTTCCTATTTATAAGCATATTATATGTCATTTTCGATTATATTTGAATTCCTCTATGTCTTTTAACTTTTCATTTAATTCATGCAAGTGTAATAAAGGTCATAAATTACCCATTTCTAACTCAACTCTTTCTTTTTCCTTTCCTCTATAAATCATCTTTATTAATCTTTGGACTTCACCAATTATTGATATTCCTCTCCCCTACAGCTTTGTGGAACAAGATAGTCCCATTCTTGTGTGCAAACTGAGGAAAGCAATCTACAGACCTAAATAGTAGAAGTGTACAACAGTGTGGTTCAAACTGCATCACATCGCATTGCACCACAGCTTCAGCGGTGTAGTTTGGTTTAAATTTTAGGTAAATCGTAGGTAACGGTTTAGTTTGTGGTTTGAGAGTTCTAAATCGCGATTTAAATTGAACTGCACTGTACGTTACCTTAAAAAAAAAACCTATAGTTCTATACTTCAAGACTCAAGTATTCAATAGTTCAATTGTTCAAGTTCAGTTACTCCTTACTTGTTAGTCTCGACACTCCAAATTAGTATTCTTCTTCAACTCTTCAAGTTATCATTGTACTTACATACCACTCATTCCTATTTTCTTTTATTTCTATATAATTCCCTCAACACAACCCCTCTCTCTTCAACGTAAGCCATATTTCTCAATTCTCTCTCTTTTGTAAAACTAAAGCTTGCCATCTTTCTTTCCCTATTCAGCATTCACTTTACACAAACTACATTGAAACACCTCAAACATGGTGGTTGAAAAAGAGGTTTTCGGTTTAAGTCTAAGCTTGAACTTTCCACATAATCCTCTGCACCTTAATCTCATATCTTCATCTCCTTCTACTTTTAATCTTCACCAACCTTATTAGAATGAAGCCTTAACCTTCTTAAGTAAGTATTATTCAATTCTTTGCTTTCACTTTCCATCTGCATGGTATTTGCTTCTGGATTTGGTCAAATGGAATAATTTCCCCTTTTTTCCCTTTTTATTTATGCTTTTCATGTTTGATTGCTTTTACAATTTATTAATTTAATGATCATTTTCGCTCCCCTTTTTTTATGCTTATTTAAAGCTTTCCAAAATTTTCTCTTTCCCTATTTTGATTTTTCTGTTTAGAATCGCAGTTATAAATCGTATTTGAGGTGCAGTACGATGCGATGCCATGTAGTTTCTATTGTCAAACTTCATCAATCTGCACCAAATCGAATTGCATTTCTTCATGAGGTTTGATCATCAGTTTTGTGAAAAAATTGCATTAAATCGAATTGCGTACACCCTTATTAAATAAGCACCAAGAACCTGGTATCAGGAACTCTGCACTTTCTCACTCACTTTGGCTTCAAGAATTCTCATGTAGACACATCCTTCTTTGTCCTTCACACTAGTAAGTCTGTGATTTATCTTATTGTCTATGTTAATGATATTATCATCACTGGTGATGACGTTGCACTCATCCAAAGCTTTACTAACAGTTTCTCTCGATAATTCTCTTTAAAGGACCTTGGCCAACTCTCATTCTTTCTAAGTATGGAAGTAATTCACAATTCTTAAGGCATTCAACTATCTCAATGCATGTATATTTTGGATTTATTTGATTGCACAAAGATGATAGAGGCAAAACCAATTCAAACTTCATTACTCACCACCTCTGCCATCACCCAACACTTAGGTTTCAAGTCTCACTGACTCTACTGAGTACAAAATTATAGTTGGAAGCCTTCAGTATCTCTTACTTACTCACCCAGATATAGCTTTTGTAGTAAACCAATTGTCACAATATATGCATAATTCGACTGCAGAACATCATTCTCTTCTTAAGCATCTACTACGATATCTTCGTGGTTCCTCAAATATTGGCATTTAGTTGCATCATAACTGCTCTCTCTCATTACATGCATTTTCTAATGTTGACAGGGTTGGGAATAAAGATGACTTCTCCTTCACCAGTGCTTATCTTGTTTATTTGGGCCGAAATCCCATTTCATAAATCTCTAAGAAATAGCAAACTATAGCCTACTTGTCCATTGAGGTAGCAAACAAGTATGTGGCTTCTACAGTCGCTGAACTAACCTAGGTTTGCTCTATTTGAAATCAGCTTGGCATTTCTCCCCATCAATCCTCTATCATCTACTGTGATAATGTCGACACTATTCAACTTTGCTCAAATCTAGTTTTCCACTCACGTATGAAACACGTGGCTATTGACTTCCACTTCATTCGCACCCAAATTCAAACAGGCAACCTACGAGTAGCTCACATTTTAGGTTATGACTAGCTTGTTGACGCTTTAACTAAGGCTCTTCCATGTTCTCGTTTTTAACTATGATAGTAAACTTCTGTTTATACCTCTAGTTTATCTATTTATATCTCTGTTATCTGTTAAGCAGCTATTATATATATACACACTTTCATTATTGAATTAATATACAACAACATATTTCCACTCCTTCTTGGTCTCCCTTCACTACTTTACATCTTGCCTTGAATGACGCAGCTCATTTTCATAAACGAGAGCCAGAATTGTTGAGAATTTCCCATGCCTTCTGTACCCTGAGGAATCTCTCTCCTGATGTTTGATCGCCACTGGATGTCTCAGATGTCTTCGATAATTTATCAAGATGTAAACTAAGTATAGCACTATGGTAACTAGCCATAATTTCTTCATGGCTTGCATCTTCCTTCACATTAAGAACATCATAATGGGTTTCTTGAAGGGCATTCTTAGCATAGATGAGTGCTGCTTGCTCTAAAATTATATGCCATTGAATAAAATTTCATTAATATCATGAGATATGAAAGGATCCCCAAGTTTCCAAGAAAGATTTCAATTATCAATGTTGCACATGAAAACAGATAGCAGGGAACCACAATATTTACTACATACATATCTTAAAGCTCTTAGTGGTAATTTACTAGGATTAAAGAATAAAAATATTGCATTTCTCATACTTCAAACAAAAAAATACCCAAAGCAGGCATCACGTTTAGATCCTCCAATTGAGAAAAGGATCACCAAAGAACAGAAGTAACAGGAAACATTGGGTGGTGTTTGGATTAGTTTTCAAAAACTGTTTTTTTGTTCTGCGAAAACAAAAAAATTCGTTTGGGTAATCGTTTTCATCAGTTGTTTTTAAAAACTGTTTTCCGAAAACAGTAACTAGAAAACAAAAAAACAAAAACAATTTTTTTGTGTTTTGGCTTGTTTTTGTCATCTGTTTTCTGAAAAACACGAAAAAACACTGATGAAAAATATTTTTATCCAAACAAGTTTTTTATTTTTTTGTTCTATAAAACTATTTTTTAGAGTTATTTTCAAAAACTATTTTTAAAAACAATAAAACAAAAACCGTTCGAAACAGCCCCTTGATTTCTTGTAATAAGAAGGTTAGATCATCATCACTTGTAGTGTTAAAATTGACAAGAGGTGAAGGTTCTATGAAAGCTGAAAAAATAATCACACAAGAAAAGAAGGGGTTACAAAAAAAGAGAAAGGTTTCTTGCCATCAATAGGTATTTTCATAATATATAGCCTCAATATTCACAAGAATGTCCTCCTATAAGCAAGTATACAGCACTAGGTACGATCGCACCATGTGGCATTCTTCACTTATATATGCAAAGGAAATGCCATGTGGCACGATCGAACCGACAATATCACGGTACAATCATAGTGCTGTAGTTTTTTTCGTCCTCTTATATATATGCAATATGATGAATAAGCAAATGATGATCTCCATCTGAGGCTGTGATTGATATCTAATGAAGAATTCCACATGTCTCAATGCAAATGAACTAACTTGCAACACATTGAAGAAAGATCTAAAACTATTGATGCTTAAAATCGTCAAAAACAAGGGGCTTGTTTGGAACAATTTTTGTTTTATTATTTTTTAAAATAGTTTTTGAGAATAACTCTAAAAAAATAGTTTTATAGAACAAAAAAACAAAAACTTGTTTGGGTAAAAATATTTTTTATCAGTTATTTTTGTATTTTTTAGAAAACAAATGATAAAAATAAGTCAAAATACAAAAAAGTTATTTTCTAGTCATTATTTTTGAAAATAGTTTTTAAAAAACAACTGATAAAAACAGTTATCCAAATAAATTTTTTTATTCTCGAAACAAAAAAATAAAAAAGTAATTTTTAAAATTGTTCCAAACAGGCCTAAAGTGTGTCCTTAAACTGGAAGGACAAACTCAACATGCTTGCTCTTTTGTCCATTAGGCATTCTAAAGAATCACGGGAAGTTCTCATAAATTGGTAGGACTCATATGATATAAAGCTCAAATTTGGATCAAAATTTCGGTCCTGATGCTAGCTAAGAAAATTGAAGTTGTAAGTGAGCTTTAAGTCTATAAAGTAAGCATACAATCTGTCTAAAAACATTTTTAAAAATACATAAAATAAAACCTAAGGGTTTATTTGAAAGTGTTTTCAAAATCAATTTTTTTGTTCTTTTGTCTTACCAAAACAAAAAAACTTGTTTGGTACATTGTTTTCATCAATTATTTCTAAAAAAATTATTTTTTAAAATTGAAATTGAGAAAACAAAAAATTGATAACGAATTTAATATATTTTTCTTATTTTTATTTATAAATTTATTTAAAAATATAGAGAACACGTTATGAAAATAATTTTTATCAATAATAAAGTTGTATATATGTATTTTCAAATGAATATCCTTTTTCTTTCCAAATAAAAAAACATTTCTCAAAATTTACATTTAAACAAACTTTTTGTTTTCTTGTTTTACAAAAATTATTTTTTTCTTAAAAAATTTATTTTAAAAAAATAATAAAATAAAAATGCTTCCAAACATACCCTAATTCTCAAGCAAGGTAGCGCATCACAATCACATAAAAGATTTTTTTTTTGAAATTACTCTTCATGTGAAAATATCCCTTGCTCTCCATCTTCTTCTTTGGGGTCTCTAACCATTTCTTCCATCACTTTATCTATTTTTTTTTCACAAATTTGTACACCTCTCCCTCTCATGTTCCTTCCCTTTCTTAATAATTATAATTTTTTGCCTCACACATATTTTCAAGGGGCTTGCTCCCTTATCATCGCCTAGTGGGTGGTAGGAAACTTTTTTTATATTTTTATATTTTATTTAATTTTTAAAATTAATTAATTAATTTTTATATGATGTATTTTTTTAAAAATTTTTTAAGATATATATTTTTTTATTTTTTAAAACTTTTTAACTTATAAATGAATAATAAAAAAAATTATGAATGAATAATATAAAGAATACAAACAAAATTTAAAACTATTTAAAAATAATTTAAAAATTTTTAAAAATATAATATAAAAAATAGTTAATTAATTTAAAAAATTAAGGAAAAATATAAAATAATAAATAATAAAAAAATAAAAAATACAGCCACACCCTACTTTCAATCATTGTACTTTACAAGTAGTTCATAAGTGTTATTATTATCATCATACTTTAGATAAATTTTTTTTTTCAAGCATAATAGAAAAGTACAGCTACGGAATGAAAATTCTATTTGGACTTAATCGTACACATAAAATATTGAGGCGAACTGTTTTTTTAAAAACAAATTTACATTGTTTTTATTAATTATTTAATTTTTTCAAATTATAACAAAAAAATTTAAAATTTAAAATAAATTTAAAATGTTTTTTTCTTTTGTTCTGAAATTCATTAAAAAACACAAAAAATATATTAGAAAAATAAATTTTATTAATAATAAAATTGTAAATATGCTTTTTGAAAATCTTCTTTGTTCACTTTGAAAAAACTATTATTAAAATTCAAATCTTCTTTTCTTCTAAAAATAAATTTTTAAAAACAATAAAATAAAAACACAAATAGAATCCTTGCCCTTTAAAACCTAAAACTTTTTAAGACAAGTTTGATGAATTTCCGCTTATTAAGAATGAGAAACATTATTCTTCCACATACCAAACAAAATTAAATCAACCGCAAACAAAGAAAATTGTTTAGCTAATAATTTTGTGTATATAGGAGATAGGTCTATAGTTTTCTTTCCAGTATATCGCTATGCCTGGTTAGATAAGCATGGAGCTATTTAGTGCCGTTTGGTTCTCCTTAAAAAAAAGTTACTTTTTAAAATAATGACCTGTAATGTTTTTGAGTTGTTCGTATTTATTTTTTTTTAAAAAATATAATAAAAAATTATGATTAAAGTATAATTCTTATTTTGTAACTTCTCTTTTTACGAGAAGTAAATTTATTTTTTTCGATTATTTTGTATATATACTCATCATAGTTATATATTTTTTATTATAATATTATAATTAAATTATATCATAATTATAAAATTTAAATTTAATTAAATATATTTTAATATAATTATATTATTTCTTTTATTAAGTTATTTTTTATTATGATTATTTTTACATAATTATTATTTTATTT